>JAPYZL010082985.1:0-15018 GCA_030522825.1 Platygaster orseoliae
AACTACAGTAACCTTTTCATATGCAGAATAGAATACCTTTCTAATATTTGAAAAAATTTTTCTTTTTGTTCAAGATATCTGGAAAAATAAAAACATGGCTCACAATTCCCCACTTTCCCCTACAATATGTTTAGTATTTTTTACCATATATCAATTCATAATTGTGATATTTGACGTTTTACTATACTGCATGGAAAATAAAGATAATTATCGCTAAATGTACTATGATACATAAAAAATTGAAATAAAATTGTAGATTATCCTAGATTATAGTAATTTTTCAAATATTTATAAAAAAATTAGTTAGTGTTTTTGTTACTGTATCATACATACACCCAATAAAATTAATTATTATTCAACGACAAATGGAAAAACAATAGATAATAAATAATAAAGGCTAGAAATTCAATAATAGAAAAAACAAAAATAAAACCAGTGAAAGTTACCGAAAATGTAATTACTGAAATCTAAAGAATTGAAGTAATGGTTTTCTGTGATTTTTCAAGTTTAAATAAAATCAAAGATTGTTGATTGCACTAGCTCAAAAATAACAACAATCATGGCTTCAGAAAAATTATAATTATAAATGTATTATTTCTTATTATGATTATAATTATTACAGTGGTTTTATAATATAAATATAAATTACCATTAAGTAAAACATAAATTTTATGTTTATAATTATAACTGATTATTGGAAATTATAAAGAGGAAGGATAGAAAATCAAAACTTGACAAGCGCCATTTCAGGAAGGTTTATTTTCTTATTCAAATGCAAGAGAGATTGGGCCTTGTGGAAATGGCACTTGTCAAGTTTCGAATTTCCATGCTTTCAATACAGTAAATTTTACTATATACAGTAGAATATTATTTAAAATATTCATATTGTAGTCATTGCCATATAGTACAGTATTTTTGTAAATTATAAATTTGTAAAATCCCGTGCGTTGAGATTAATTATTTACTAAAGTAAAAAATACAATATGTTTATTTTTTTTACAATACATCAACTTATAATTATCATATATGATGTTTCACTATACTGCATGGTAAAAATAAATATATTTATGGTTAAATGTACTATAATACATTAAAAAGTCAAATAATATTGTGGATTGACCTGGAGTATAGTAACTTTTCATATATTTAGAATACAAATTACTGTTTTTTTGCATCATAAATACATCGAGTATGGATAATTAATTATTATTCTATGACTAATAGAAAAAAATAAAAATACTACATAAAAAAAGCTACAAAGTCCATGATAGACAAACCAAAAATAAAATCATTAAAAGTTATTGAAAATGAAGTTACTGAAATCTAGAGAATTCAACAACAGGTTTTTTGTTGTATCTCAAATTTAAATAGAATTCAAGATTTCTTTTTCTCAATCAAACGCATTAGAGATTGGGTAAAGTGTAGTATAGTTTTATTCAAAATACTCGTATTTTAGCCATTATAGCATATACTATTGTCGTTTTGTGAATAGTAAATCTGTAAAATCTTGTAAATTGAGAATCGTGATTTTATAAAGTGAAAAATAATATGTTAAATATTTTTTACTATATTCCAATTCACAATTATCATATTTAATGTTTCACCATATTGCATGGTAAAAATAAACATATTCGCGCCTGAATTTACAACAACAAAAATAATATTGTAAATTTTCCTATAATACAGTAACTTCCCCAATCCCGATATTTTACAAATTACTAGCTAACCACCCGAAAACCCCGTTACACCCCACAACCTATTTTCTGCCTCGAAGCACTTTGTACTCGTCGTTCAATGCACACCAAGAGTCGACTGAAAACAAGCCTCGTTTATAGCTCGACGCGGATGAACCGTCAAAATCGTGGGATCGCGCCACGAAAACCCCATTGGCAACGGTTCATGCATATGGAATTTCACGATGACACGTCTGCACGCCGCTACCGATATCACGGAAGATAGTTTCGTCCCCCCCCCCTGCCCCTCGCCCCCCTTGCCGCATCCTTCGCCGTTCTATTAATTACCGCGATCTGCCATAAATTCCGAATAATAGTTACGGCAGTGGCGTTGGCGATGGGAATATATACGCGATTCGCGTCTGCGAGAGGTAATTACGGAACAACATCCCCGGCTGCAACTAACATCCGCGTAAACTAGGCCTCGTCGATGGGGTTTCCTTCCACCGCGAATCAGCTTCTATACTATGCGCGAGTGTGGCAGGCTTCACACCCGCGGATACCGTGCCCGCAGGCCACTTTACCAAACAACTTTTCAAAGTTCATGTAAGATAGAATTCCCAGTCTCGAGCGCCGACTTTAATTGATGTAAAAAGCATGGCAGTGTTGGGGCGCTTGATGAAACTCGGGTGAATCGTTTGGTCTGGGAAGACACCGAATGACGCGGGAAATTGATATGATGAGAAAAATGCCTGGTGTGAGAATGTGGGGTTCATTACTTTGTTTGGTTGGGGTACACTTTTCCCAGAAATATTATTTCCCAAAGACATTCTTTCCAATATTCCATCATTTTATTACTATCATTTTGTTTCCAATACTCGATTAAATCTACTATCCTCCTCTACTTAAAATTTCAACAGCCATTTTGTTCTGCGCAAAGTTATGTCGACAAATTGGAAGGCCATTAAAAAGTGTCCCCTCTGGTTGACAGATACGAATTTTTCTCCGTCACATGCGCAAAAAGCAAACGATACTTTATTTCATCGTGTTTTTACTTGGAAACGCTCGCGATTATTTGCGTCGGTTGCTACACCGATGGAGGTTTTGCGGTAAATGTTCTACCCAAATAACGCGGAGCACGGACACCGCTTGAAGTGGCGAATAATCCTGGCCAGTGAATGACTTTTTTTGCCGGCCTCATTTACACCGAGAGTTGCGGGACTGACCTGTATTCAGGGCACTCGTTAAATCTATTCAATAAGAGGAAAATGGAAAAACAGAACAGAAGAGAAGATAAAGTGACTGTTTTCAAAGCCCGCCAATGGCTCCTTGTTCTCGCTTTCAACCGGATTTGCGTGTCGACGTTTTAGAATCGAAATTCCCAACGCAACGTCCGCTGCTTGCAAAAAATATGACGGTCTATGGACGCATTTTTTTCACTTTTTCAGCTCTTGTAAGCTCTTTTCAACGACAGAGCGTTCAAACGTTGGAGATCAAATGGTAATCGCGAGTAAAATATATGAAAAGCGTCATGTAATCGCTGTCATACTGAATCCTTTTGCAAAGTCTGGAAATTAACAACCTGAATCGTTGTGGACTATTTTTTCAATAGCGTACCATTGAAATTAGTCCTTTTTGATGTCTTTATCAGATTGAAGTAACGTAGAAAACTGAACATTATTAAAAAATTGTTTATGAAAAGAAACTGTCCATCATATAAATTTGTTGAAAATTTTTTCCGCGTTCAATATAACACGTGTGACATAGGATTACTACGTTTTCTCGGTGGAATAAATCAATATCACGTCTCCACCTGATCAACGAGAAAATTTCCGATATTGATCACTTACCGAGAGCATTTTTACATCAACTCAAGCCTTTCTCTATTCTGCCAATAATTATCATATTTTTAGAAAAAAACAATAATAAAATATGATGTTCATCAAAAAATACCTACAAAATATCCTGAATCGAAAGCTCATATTCGGTTCAACTTATTTGGATGTATTTTCAACTTCATTTTTATTTCAAAATATGTAGTATTTGCGTTTTGTCTTGTTTTACAAGTGAAATTAAGCTGAAGCCAAAATTAATTTCACCTTTTTTCATCTTCATTCGTTTCGCTAAGAAATTTGAAATTGAAAATCGGTTAAAATCATTGTGATTATCAATAAAATTTTGAAATAAATTAAAAATGAAGAATATTGTACTACCTTCGTTTTGTTATTCAAATTTATTATATTGTTGAATCAATATTTCAATATAGAATTTTTCTAAACTTCAATGTCAATAATTTTTTCTCGCAATCATTGTATTTAAATTTTAAACAAAATCAAAGTAAAAAATACAATTATTAAATAATATCACAAAAGTTATGTAATGAATGAGAAATTAAAAATTTCAAGATATGAAAAATTTGGGTTTCTGATATTTTAGATACAGGGATTTTGAAAAATATGCGTATTTTGTATCACAATATTGAATTGACCGTATTCCTAAAAATTTGTTTAAAAAATTATGATTTGTTTTCTTATCATTTGAATTCAGTGTTTCTCATTCATAAATTTTTAAGATTAAAATTTTTTATCAAACTTACTACATGGTAAAAGAAATGAAAAAAACTGAGCAATAAATACATAAAAAGAATTTATGAGTATAATTTTAACTAATTGAAGAGAAGTAATTTAAAATTCATAGAATTTTTGGAATTATCTATAAAATTTCGAAAAAAATCAAAAAATGAAGAATATTGTAGTATCTTAATTTTATTATTGAATCAATATTCCAATCAATCATTCTATTAAATACTACCGACAAATTGAAAATCAAACGTTTCTAATTTCGAATGTTGATAATTTTTTCTGACAGTTTTTTTATTGAATATTCTATAAAATCAAAGTAAAAAAGACAATCGTTCAATAATATAACAATAAATATGCAATTATTGAAAAGTTTCAAGTTCGGAAAAGTTTGGGATTCCGATATTTTAGACACAGGAATTTCAAAAATTGGAGTATTTCGTAATATAATATTTTATTGACTGTATTCTTGTAAATTCGTTTCAAAAATAATTATTTGTTTACTTATCATTTGAATTCAGTTTTTCTTATTCATAAATTTGGAGATAAACATTTATTATCCAATTCACTGCATGGTAAAAATATTAAAAAGAAAAAAAGAAACAAATACGTAAAAAGAATTTATGGGTATAAATTCAACTAATTAGAAATAATAAATTGTAAATTAAAATAATTCTTGGGATTATCAATAAAATTTTTATATATTCAAAAATAAAGAATATTTAGGAATATACCTTCATTTTATTATTGAAATAATTTTATTTATAATTAATATTTCAGTGAAAAATATACCCTATTACTATCTACTAATTGGAAATCAATCGTTTCTTAGCTCTAATATTAAATTTTGCTGGCCATTTTTGTATTTGAATTTTCTACAAAATCAAAGGAAAAAAAAGACTATCAATAAATGAAAGAACAATAACCATGCAATTCTTAAGAGATTTTACATTTCGAAAACCAAAAAAATTAGAATTCTCATATTTTAGATGCAGGGTTGTTGAAAATTTTGGTTATTTTGTAACACAGTATTCAATTAATTGAATTCCTATAAATTCGTTAGAAAAATTATGATTTTAAGAAATCAGTGTTTCTCATATATGAATTTATAGATGAAAAATTGTTATTCATGCATGGTAAAAGAAATGAACTGAGATCTCAATTCAATAAAAAAAGTTATGACTACGAGTATAGATTAAACTATTTAGAAATAATGAATTATAAATAATAAAATTTTTGGGGTTATAAATAAAATTTTTTTATAAATGAAGAAATAGAGAATATTAAAGTACCTGCATACCTTCATTGAATTATTGAAATAATTTTATATATAATTAATATTTTAGTGAAAAAATCACAATATTACTATGAACTTGTTGAAAATCAATCGTTTCTTAGCTCTAATGTTATATCTTTTCTGTCAGTTTTTTTTATTGGAATTTTCTACAAAATCAATGGAAGAAAGACAGTAATTATATAATAGAACAATAGTTATGCAATTATTGAGAAATTATAAATTTCAAGCATGAAAAAATTTACGATTCAAATATTTTACACCCAGGATTTTTGAAAATTTTGGTTATTTTGTAACACAGTATTCAATTGACTGAATTCCTATAAATTCGTTTAAAAAATGATTATTTTTTCCTCATCATTTTAGTTCAGTGTTTCTCATTCAAAAATTTGCAGATGAAAATTGTTTATTCATGCATGGTAAAAGAATCGAATAGACTGAAAAATAAATACAATAAAAAAAGTTATGGATATAGATTCAACTGACTAAAAATAATCAATTATAAATTAATAAAATTGTGGTAAATTATTCGTGAGCGTTAATCTTAAACGTATGTATAAAAAAATAGGAGAACAAGATTTGAAGATGAAATTGAGGTGAAATACAAAAAACGCGTTTCACGTAAATTTGCAACTTTAAAGACGAAAAAAGTAAAAATTAATGATTTTCAAAATGTTCACTTGAAAACCGCAAAAAATGACTGTAAAAGAAGTTGAAATCCAAGATAAAATTTCAAACTCTGCAAGCCCCATCAAACTGGCACTTCCTTCATTACCAGAAACATTGCAGAGCTATGATAAATACGTTTCGGAGAATCTCCCGAGCCTGGGCGCGACAAAGCAGTCCTTATTTCGTGACAAATTGCCCGAGAGCGCAAATTCATAAGTATAAGAAAAATGGAATTGCATTTGTCAGGGGGCGTAGTATAGCTTAAGCGCCGGGGCTATATCGCGAAAATTAACGGTGGAACGTTAGACGAAGGAATGCGGAGTCGAGCCATTTGCTTAGCAGCATGGCCGCGCCATCTCACAAGCAGCTCCTCGTTAAAGATAAAGGTGCTAAATCTTTTGTTTCCGGATCACGGCCAAGATTACAACGGGGCGAATTGGCACAAAAGAAAGCTTCTCTTCCTTATCCCAGAGCCTTTCTTACAGACGGAAAAGTAGGCTGACAAGACGCGAAAAAAGACAATAAAAGCCGAAAGAAACTGTTGAACGAATGTCGAGAATTTTCTGCTTTTCAACGCTTGACATTGTTACTGCATTACAAGTTTGAATAATGACCTGAAGGTTGAAATTTTTTTTTTTAAATTGTTTATTCAACTCTTGCAAGGAATATGTAATTTCAGACCCCTCCTGAGAGTTGGAAAAATAATGAATTACCTCACTGTTGACGTGAAAGTTCTTCTCTCACGCTAAACCGTGGGAGAAGCGCGTACTTCTCCCGCGGTTCACCGGAATTCCGATTAATTAATCGAAAAGTACATCAATCAAGTTACAACATCTTGTTTTCCAAGAGAATCGACGCGCAATGAGAAAACAACCTACTCCGCAATCCGCAATTTTTTCCATTACAATTCATTCCCTTTTTCCTTCGGCCCATTTTCTCGTAAATTCGCATTACCGAAGAGCTCAACGCCGATATATCGTATTTAACGAAGCGTGTGATATTTTGCATCTGGCGACGGAAAGCGCGAAAAAGACAATAACAATTGGGCCGGTCGTTCCAAACATCTGCGTTGGTTCGCGATGAGGAATTCCCAAGGCAGTGGCCAACTTTTCATTTTGTTTCGTTTCGCTAAACGCGGCTCGTCATTACCGTCTCGCTGTACTTAGGAAAACATTCATTTTCAACAACTTGAGCTAAACAGACCCAAGTCGAAGTTTCATCTTGAATTTCAATTTCTTGGAATTTTACCTAACCTAGCCTTACCCTAACAATTTATAATAATACTGGAAAATGCGACGAAATTAGAAATTCCTATAAAAATACGGGAAATTTATAAGACATGAAAAATCGATAAAAAAGGAATTTTTTCATGCATCTGTGAAATTACTGGAAATCAATGGAAATGTACATTTTAGTGCATTGAATTCTCAAAATTTCGTTTAGCGATCTGCGAAATTCACAAAATTAATACAAATTGAAAATTCCGTGACTGCTAGAATCTTCTGTATATGTACTCAAAAACTATGTACAGATGATTTTCATAACAATTTTTAAAACTCAAATCAAATAACATATGGTTCTGAAAATCAATATTTAAATGCATAGAAATACAATAAAATTGTTTAAATTAAGTTAATACTAAAAAACAAAAAAAAACTTGATATACTGGTATCTGTATGGAAAAAGTTATTTCATGAAAAATCAATTATTATACACAAAATTTACAAATTTTCAATAGTATCAAATTCTAAAAATCTGACTAAATTGATTAGAATAATTGGATGGAATTAATTGTATATAATATATACATAATTATGTATAAATCAGGAATAGAAAAAATGGTCAATTGAGTTTTTTCAACATTCCAACGATCAGAAATGGAAGTATTTAATTAATGAAAAATCAGTATAGAAAACCAACTTTTCAGGAAGATACTTAAATTATTTGACAACACATCCAATGAATCACAAAATTGCTGCTATTAGAAGTTTAAAGGATAACATTTAAATGAAAATAAAAGTATGTGTAAAAATGATTATCAAACTAAAATAACAAATGGCATTAACAAAAAAATTTTCGTAGGTTAACCTTAGATAAAAAAATAATCTGAAAAATTACAAGGGAATATAAATCAAAGAGGAAAGTAAGGAGGTTTTGTAAAATTAGTAAAAAATCAAAAAAATTGGATGCAATTTGAATATCATATACAGAATCGATTTTAATATATGTGAAAAAACCTACATTGTGCAGACAAAGAGACAATTAAAAAACGAATTGAAGAACACAAAGAAGACATGAATAATTTTAATTAAGAATTATCAGTTATGAATAAACACTAAAAGAATACTTCAAAATCTAAATAAGCAGACAGATTTATGGATTTATGGAATGAGTTATATGATTCCTTAATGAACATTTTCGTAATCGGGAGCTAGAGCCAATTTTAGCGAAGCCGTACGTTTTTGCCCGAGTCGAAGGCGAGGGTCAAAATAGGCAAAGCCAAAATTGGCGATAGCTCACGATTGCGAACGTGATTTTTCATCACAATAGCCTCAAAGTCACGTCCAAATGTTAGTTTTGAGGTTAGTGATGAAATTACTTTTTCGTAATTTAATTTCGTTGTTACAAATTTTGAAATATGACGAACCGCAAGATGCATTTTTATTGACGATAAAGACAAACCATGTAAATAAATTTATTAGAAACATTTTAGAATTTTCGTTGTGATAAGTAACAATAGTTGTAATTACTGTAAAATTGTAGACCTTGAATAAAATCTCACAATTCTAATTATTCATGAATCTCATTAACTGAGATTTTACGGTTATATCATAAATTCAATTTTTGTCTCGTGAGAAAAAAGAGATGTTAGACGTCAAAAAGGTAACAATCAAAATTCGAATTTCAAAAACAGTAATAAGATGATATCTAAGGTTATACTTATGGCACGAAATTCCGAAAATTGCATGCCATAAATTTTTAATTTTTGTTTATAAATATAGTAATGAATTTTTAAAAAATGTGCACGATCGTTAAGTTAGCAATAAATATACGTTGCTAAATAAACTTTTCCATAATAGGCAGATTTCTATTAATATTCTAATTTATTAAGGATCTAATTGATTGAAATTCTAATATTCTCGTTATGCCAGAATAAATCTGAAAATGTTATGCAATTAATTTTTTATTTTATAAATATAGTATTGAATTTCTGAAAAATGTGCACAATCATCCAGTGATCAATAAATACAATGCTTCATAAAGTCGTGCAAAATTGAGACCATGCCATTAAAATTCTTCCTAATTAAGATCCACATAATCAAGAATTCATTCCCAATAATTTATATCTTAGGCTAAAGGATAATTAAAAACCAATGTAGATCAAATATTCATCTTTTTCTACATTTTGAACCTATTTGATCTACATGGGTTTTTAATCATGCCTTGGCTCTGAGAGAGATTAATTACTGGGAATATTACAACAAAACAGAGCACTCGAGGTAATTTCTTATTAAGAATCCAATCAATAAGGATTCTAATTACTGGATAAAATTTTGAAAATTTCGTACCATAATTTTTCAATTCCAAAATTCTAGTAAAGAATTTTTCAAAAATATGCGCAACATTCCAGGGCTTAATAAACCGAAAATGAAAAAACAAAACGAAAACTTCCGACTATTCCCGATGAGTACAGAAAACGCATTCGGAATGTTAATGAAAATCTGAGGGTGACATCCTGTAATACAACGTCAAATCCGTTGAAGCCCGGAAATCTGGAAGATCGCCTAACTAAATCAATTTAAAGTTGACGAACGCGAAAACGCCCCGGAGCATCGAAAGCCAGAAGAAACGCGAGACGTTCTAATTTCCCGATTCGCTCGCGTCACGGAGTAAATCGCTGCCGCTCATTCTTTCGCCGACATTTTAAAGCGTTGATTGTTTCGAGCGGTGGCTGTTTGGCTTGGCGTCTCTGTATATTTTACCGAGGGTAAACTTGTCCAGTCCGTACGTAGTAATTGCAAAGCGAGAGAGAACAAGCAAAACCAGGCAAATGCGGACCTAAGTAAATACTAGCTTCCTTTCATTCAGGAAGCGCGTCTGAGGCAAAACAAGAAGCCGGGATTTTCAGTAACCCGGCGAAACAAAGAAAAAAAAGGGAGACCAAGGGAAAAAAATGACGACTTGGCAGACCCGGGGAAAGGAAACGTTTTCAAGAGCAAGAATCCTCTTGTTTGCAGGTCGTTATGCCATGTCGAAAGATCCGACGGTCCCGCTGTCTCGGCATAATGAAGAAGAACAAGTGGGAACAAGCGTGAATGGGCGGGATGCGACAACGGACGCGACGTCAGCTACCGGAAAAATCGCGCTCTTCTAATTTACGCAGACAATGTCGCGCCTCGAAATTTTCGATGCGATCGACATTGAATCGCGAATTAAAAAAAGGTCCAAGATAATTTACGAGTTGGAGGTTGATCGTTATCGGCGAATGATTCATGGGCAAAAGCACAGGCGCGTTCGGAAATTCGCGTTTCAGGTATTGATGGCGTCTTAATTTACTTCGCGAAAGCTCGAAATATCATTGAAATAGAACATTCATAATCAGCAATGCCAACAATTTTAATTAATTAATTTATCTATTCGACAATTTTCAACAGACTCTTAAACCCATGTTCGAGATTGTAGGTTTATCACTTGTCTCGATTTTTCTCGCCCCACAAATCCACAAGACCGTAGCCACTAATACTCCTCGTTCCAATCGTCCATCAATAAATCGACAAAACCAGCTCAAAAAGGCGTTCTGCTTAATAATTCTTTTATTTATATTTTCAAACGTCAATGTCAAACACAACCATTTATTTTCCTCTCTAAAACAAAAGATAAATCCATAAACGAAAGCCCATTCCGAACTCTATACTGAGCCGACTTCAACAGCCCAACAGACTTCACGCTTCCTATATGATTTAAGCGAACTAATTCCACATCTAGACACTACCTCTGTGTACTCGTGATTTCTGTAAGGGGTCGGTAAATTCAATTTATACCACAAATTTGTTCTCCGATTTCCAAAAAGTTCAAAACCAAAATTGCAATCTGCAGTGACGACGAATTCAAAGTAATATAAACATTTGATTTCTTCTAGTCACCATTCACTTCTAAGATCCCAAAAAGAAATTCAAAATCAGTAATTTGAAAAATTTTACTGCCATTTCGGTCTTCAAAAAACCATTTCCAAATTCTCAAAAAGTTCAAAAACAAAATTCCCAATTGCAGTCAAGACGAATTCAAAGCAATACAAACATTGAAGAAGAGGATCGGTTCGGCTGATGGTGCAGCGGAAGCGGTAGCTACGGAGATAAGTTAAACGCGCGATAAAGGAGGCACTGATTCGCGACGGGGTGTGCAAAACCCCAGCAGAGAAAGTTGATTAATTACACGTTAGCTTTCGCGCGAGATCACATACAGCCCGCCAGCAAGTTTGCTCAAGTCGTCCGAAAGAACAGCGTTTGCGGATGAAAGGACCGGACTCGAAGGCTGTACCACTACTTGGGAATGTACCAAGCAGACGACCTCGGCAAACTCTGCCAAAGTTATACAATACCGTATCAACAATCTTTAAACCAACTCCAAAAATTAACTCATTTACCTTTTTTATTGTGTATACTTCAGTAACTATGGCTTTGTGAATGAAAATTTCATTCCCGTACATTTCCCCGAAAACACTTTTCCCGAAGTCAAATTCCCGAATTTCCATTTACCCGAAATCGAAAAAATGTACTCGTTAAATTGAGAAAATACACTTTTTCGAAAAATTGTGTTGTATGTACAGAAAAAATGTTTCGTTTAAAAAATA
This sequence comes from Platygaster orseoliae, assembly GCA_030522825.1. Taxonomy (NCBI): domain Eukaryota; kingdom Metazoa; phylum Arthropoda; class Insecta; order Hymenoptera; family Platygastridae; genus Platygaster; species Platygaster orseoliae. The sequence continues at coordinate 12,067 of JAPYZL010082985.1, forward strand.
TTATATTAACAATCCATTTTGCGAATTCAAGGAAAAGGTTTTCGGAGAAATGTCTATTATTATTATTCCTTATGTTCGGTTTAAATTGTATTTTGAAATTCTTGCAGTGAGAAATATTAGAAACGAAACCCACTTGTACATTCATAGGTCACGTAAGAACAGATAGCATTACGTCAATAGCAGAGAAAACGTGATTTGAATATTCCTGGCAAGTAGCAAAAAACTTTGTTGATGCAATGAAAAACTTTGAACTACTGATTTTTTTTCTGGCAGTTTTTATTGCTTAATAGAGTTATTTGCATATAGCGAAAGTCCTGACACCATTGTTAGTTATTTACATGGTCATCATGCTCGCGTCTTTGAATATTTTTTGTTTTCGTGTAGCAAGTTTTATGCGTAATACACGGCAAGAATTGTAGATGAGTTTTATAAAAGTTGATTGATCTTTGATGAAAATAACACTTTTTTCGAGTAATGACAGCCACTGTTGAAAAAAAAGTAAAGGCATGAATTTTTTATGATCTTGGGTTGCATAATATGTTGAATATTTGTAGTTTTGGGTATTTTCTGAATAATGTGTGATTATTTGCTTTTGGAAAAATAATTGTGAAATTATTTGAAGAATGTTTTTCACGAAATTTCGTCTCTGAAATGAAACCCTTCATCCAAAAAATTTTTGTTGTTATATTACAAAATGCACGTAATGTTACGTGAATTTTGAAGTTTTAGCCAATAAAATATTTTTATTATAAATCTTGCTCTCTGAAAAGTCTTCAAATAATTTAACTTAGTTATGTTTCAACAAACTGAATGTTTTATTTTGATCATTCGAATATTTATTAATTTATTTATTTATTTATTTTTTTTTTTTTTGAACTTGCACAGCATTTGGAAACTAATTTACGACAGTTGGCAATTTTTTTAAACAACACATTTGTTTTTAATGATCTTTTTCATATATTATTATTTTTTTATGCGAACTTTATTTAAAAAATTAATTAGCATATTCTGGTACTTGCCAATCTTTTTATAAGTCATTATAATTTTTTGATTATTTTATCTTTGGAAAAAAATTAATGTATTGTTCATTTATAAATTAAATTTTTATTTTTTGAAATTAAAAAAAAAACACCGACAAAATTGATGAAATGTGGATTTTTTATTTCAAAATCGGAATGCATTTTACCTCGATTTTTATATGTATTTTTTTTTTAAGATTCTTCAACAGGGAGATTAATATTTCCAAAATTTTTAAACCGAAACATAAACAATTAAGATACCTTAGATGACAAACAAACGACGATTTTTTTAAATTTTCGAAGATACAAATTCCTAAAAACTATACAATTTACCAGAATTTTCGTTGAATCATGATTCAAAATTATCAATGAAAAAAATGTCTTAATTTTATTATTCAAATTCGAAGAAATTATTGCAAAAAAAAAAGCAAATAATTAACTGATCAATAATTATTTCATCCACATTGAGTTACACTGATGTAAATAAATGACAGTGTAAATAACAAGAAAGCAATAAACAATAGAATTGTTTTTTACACTAATTATAGTAACTTTTTTAGTTACACAAGGATTTGAAAAACAATTGTTTCTTTTTTTTTGAGGCGAAATCTAAATTTCTGTCTAAAGTATTTCCGTATAAAAATTTCGAAATTATGTCAACGTTCTGATATATGCTACCTGAGATTTTCATTAACCTCACTATTTTTTTCTTCCTGTTATTAATGAGTGATAATAGTTTTTTTATTTCGTTTACGCAATAAAAGGCTTTATCATCATTCGATTCAATTCGATCGTATTCTTGAAGTTTTTCAAGAAAAAAGTTCGTTCAATAACTGATGCTACTTTTAGACGGTATATTTTATCTTTATCGTAAAATTTGAAGTCTAGAAAATCTAAAATTATTTTTTCACTAAGAATTTTCTTTTTGAAAACGCGATTGAAAAAGTGTGATTATTAAAATGTCAGAATTTGTACTGATTTTCGAAGTATATAAATTTATGTAAGTATCAAGCAAATTATTTAGCTAAGATTTTTATAGGAAAAATATTTTTTAAAAAACGTGATCGTTTTAGAAATTTAATTTCATTTAAAAAGAACGATGATTCCAGATTTATGTAGATGTTTGAAATCAGAACATTATCATCATTTATGAAAAATAATAAACAGTTAAATATATATGCTTCTTAAAGAAATATTGCACCCCTTCTATTTTTACTGAATTTAAATAATGTTTTCAACTAGGAAAAAGTCATTTCAGTTTTCAAACAGAAAAAATGTTGAAACGAATAATTTTTTTCAAACATCATCAAACTCGCAAAAATTAACATTTCAAGAATTTTTGCAATTTTAAAATGTTGTGAATGTCTGTAATCGTAACATTAAAGTGATTTTTCGAATATTCAATTTTATTCTCGGTTCCAGAGAAAATTTTTTTTTTCATGATTCGAACATTTTACTTTGCTATTAGTAATTCTACAGCATTAAAAAACTTCATATTTCTAAGAAGCAAAGGATCACGCACAAATCACGTAATTAAATTCTCGTCGTTTTTTAATTTCCTGCAATTTGATGTCTGAATGCACAAATTGGATGATAATCCTTTTTCATTTTAGAATGAAATGTGTAGCCAATGAATTTTTTTTCTGAAAAATTTTCAAATCTACTTTTAAAACTTTTTTTTCAATTCGAATTTTTATTTTATTCATTTTTATTTTGAATTGCGTTGAAAAAAAAGAGTAAAATATAAAAATTTTGTTATTTGAATTAAAATAAAATATATCAAATGAAACATATATTGAAATTGAATTTAATACTTGGTTCACCTAAATAAATATTTTTTCACAACTCGAGCATCGAAAACTCGATTTACGACGTCTGCCAAAGGTGGCGTAACTGAGCGATTTCAGGTTGTTTCATTTACTCCACTCGACTT
>JAPYZL010082993.1:0-13828 GCA_030522825.1 Platygaster orseoliae
TGATAAAATTTGTATTGTATTTAAATAAAACAATGGTAACATGCTAAAAAAAATAAATAAAAACCCTGTATTTCTCTGGAGAAAAAGGTATATAACCCCATAAGGTTCACGATGTTTTTTTTTTTTTTCGTCTTTTTTTCGTTTTTTTTTTGTTTCATATTGTGTTTGGATGTGTTTGTTTTGGGATAACAGATTGGTCCAGTAAAATACGAGATCTATTCCATACAATATGAAGATGAATAATGATTGTCTGTGTATTTTTTCTTTTATAAATTATAATCAGGGCAACTGAAAAAAGTTTTTCAATACAATTTTTGGGAAATATATACTTTCGAAGTTTACAGAAATTATTTATTAACTTTTCGTGTACAGAATATAAAAATTCTATAATTTGAAACTGAAAATAACAATAGTTGGTATGACGTTCGTTTATAAAGGAACCTACCAACAAACTTCATTTGATGTAACTAATGAGTTTTAAGGCAACGATAAAAAATTTTTTTAATCCAAATTTATTCAATTATTTTAATTAAGTGAAGATCAATTTTTCGACTTTTTTAGTAAAAAATGTATAATATAAAATATTCTTGTATTTGACTCATTTTGAGACCTTTTCAATGCGTCATAAAATTTACAATATTTGTCTTGAAATCAATATAATTCATTATTCATTTCATACCCAGTGATAAGTAATTGATAGAGAATATTTTACTTGAAAACAGAAAAATTGTAACGAAACTTCATATGGGGGGGGAGGGGGGTGTAAACTCAAAATTAAAAATAATCAATATATTTATAGCCAGAAATATTTATTCCAGCATAAGGTATTTTATGAAATTGGCTTCAATTTTCTCTTCTGAAATGCAAAATTTTAAAGATTTTTATCATTTCTAAATAATAAAAAAAAATTATATCGACATAGATTTGAAGTATTTTTAGTGTTTGGAAAACTTCCTTCGATTTTTTCTTATTTAACTAATTTCCAGTATAATTATGTATTTCTTTACAGTTTTGTAGAAAGTGTTGATATAGAATTTAATTTAAGAATTTCATGAATCAAATCTCATTTAAGGTAACAATACATGACATGAAAAATTTTTGAGTTGGGCTGGAATTGCTAAAATATAAATATGCATACACAGAATAAAAACTCTTGGAAACAACAATCTTTAAAAACTAAAGTTCTTGTATTCACGAGTTCCATCGAACTGAAATTTTGTAAGAACAAAAATCTAAAGTTTTGGAAAAATATATACCTTTAAATATTCCGATATCCAATTTTAAAATTGAAGTTACTGAGTTCCAATAATTTTTCATGCAAAAATGCGGAATTGTTTAAATAATATGAAGATGTGGGATATTTTCGAAAAAAACAAACTTACTCTTCGAATGCTAAGCCCTCCATAGACGACGAATATTCTGGCACTTTGACAAGCGTTACTGCAGTTCCAATGCCTCTCGCAACAATTCCGAATTCTCCTTCGAGATCAAAATTTTGTCGATATCTAGATATAAATTGACAATTTCAAACGCTGATTTTTCACGTGAAATATTCGATATATTTCAGAAACATCGAAGAATAAATAATTTTTTATGTATATGAAGTACTTTCAATTCCTTTTATTTAAACATATTTATTCAAAAATCTTCGATTTTCACACACGCATTTAATTCCATTTAGAAAAGGTTCTTTGGGTGGATAAATAATTTTAAAAACGCTTTGGAATTTTTTAGCTACTCTTGAAATATCTTGAATATACTTGGAAATATTGTCTAGACCTGTTGTAAAACAAAAAAACTCGAAAACATTCTTGCAATTAATATAATTTACCCAATGACCGCATTTCCTCCCAAATCAAGTGCCTTCAGTCCAATTTTTCTCTGAACTTCCCCACTGAGCTTGAAAAAAATAGTTTGACGAGCTTCATTCGATGCCCTGGGAGTTCTAATTTTGTCTATCCATTTGTATTCGGGATCATCTGCGACGATCAATTCCTCGACGAAACCATGAATTACTTGAGCATGATATCCATGAGGAACATTTGGGGCTGAAATCAAAATTTCAACCAATCATCATTTTGTTTTTCATGTATACTTTTTCTTTCGGGAGTTTTTTTTTTTTTTAATGTCAGGTATATACAATTTTAATTGGTACAAAATTTTTTCAAAATCGAATAACTCAGAAAATTTATATTTATTTTTTCTTTAATTTTTGTAAATGACTATGATTATTAGTACTGTGAGATTTCCATCGACTTATAATTTTTTTTAAGAGTTATGATTTTTTGGAAAAAAGTTGATTTTCTCTACATCAATTACTCAAAAAAAAATTGTATCAAAAAAAAATATTTGAAAATTACAAAATCACCTTTTATAATGAATTTAATTCGGTTTGAACTAGATAAAAATTTACTCACAATAGAAGAACTGCACTCCACAAGATGATTGTTTGAATTTATTGAAATCTATGAACAGTTCAACTTTCACAATAATATTGACTTCTCCACGAATTCCGTGCATTGTGTCATAAACTGGAATCCAGCCCATCATCACAGAACCTTAAATAACAAAAATATAAATCAATTAAAAACATAAATGATCGACATTACTGTAAAGATTTTTGTATTTTTCTTCAACTGAATTCAAAGACTTGAATGATAAATCTGTGTATGTATAAATGTGAATGTTTGTACGTTGTACCATAATAACTTCAAAACTACTGCATGAAATATCCTGAAATTTTGCAGTTCTTCAAATTAAAAAAGTCACAAAATTATAAAAAATCACGAGATCACAAAAAATCAAAAATCATGAAACTTCACAAAATCATAAATCACAAAAGTCACAAAATTATAAAAAATAATAGGATCACAAAAAGTCAAAAAAAACTGAAAGTCATAAAAATTCACAAAAATTGAAGTCACAAAATTAACAATCACATAAAGTCACAAAATTGAAAAATCATAAAACTTCACAAAAAATCACAAAATGTAACTAATTTACGACAAGTTCTAATCTTCTCTAAGATTTTTAGTTTTGTTTTTTAATTATTTTTTTAACCTGTATATTTAATATTCTATAAATAATATTACATTATAAGACAAAGAAATTAATTTTATTTCAAGTATTAAAGAAATTTATTTTATTTATTCAGTAACAGATATTGCCATACAAAAAACACAATCTTCAAAAACAAAATTCACGCTTAATATTAAAGGACAAATCGATGACATTTAATTTGTCGATTCAGAGGAATACGATCTTATTGAAAATATTGATGAAATTTTGGTACAAAACAGACATGTACAATATAAATATTCTTTTGTCCGTTATTGAAACTTAGATTGTTTATAATAAGTTAGACAATGTTTGCCATTAAGACAATAATAATGAAAATATTGTAAATACAGTGTAAATAAATACTAAAAAATCATAAATTTAACAGACAAGTTTTTGAATTTACTCTTATTAGAACTACAAATGTTGATTAATTTTCATTATCAATTACATGTAGCGTAGTTGAATATATTTATTTATTTATTTATTTACTTTTATTGACTATTATATTTATTTATTATTTATTTACTATTCACTATTTATTTATTTATTAACTATGATAGTATATATTTCTATAATATATATTTATTTGAAAGTATTTCATAAGTATACCTCCATGTAAACTGGAAGAGTTAAAAGAAATGTCTGCACTTGCAACATTTTTCGAAGTAGACCTAGACCCTTGCAGCAATAAAGGATTCAAATTGATGTAAACTTTTCCAATCGCGTCATTTGCAGAGTAGGTATCGTGATCCATGAGGCGAATTTGCAAGGGTTCATCTTGCAATTCCTTATCATCGACTTCGAATTTGTACCATTCCGAATTCCATTGAGGATTCAAACTTTTGCGGCAAACGTCAGTTTTGTATGTTATTGTGCTAAATTTTATTTCGACGTACGCGTCCGTTGTGTCTCCGGATCTGTCCATCACAGGTAAATTTCGCCCGGCCAGAATTTTCACTTTCAATTTTCCAGGCATTTTGGAAGTTGGAGATAATCACTGTTATGAACTGGAATTGGAAAATGAATTAAATTAATTGAATATTTTGTGTTTGTTCCAACTTTTTGAAACATAATTTTTTTTTCTAATTCAGAGGAATTGGATTGAAACGCTTTAGAAAAAAAAGTGAAATGTGGAGAGATCGATAATTAAAAAAAAATTGTTGATAAGGTTTAAAAATTTGATGAGAGGAAATATTAGATGCCGGATAATGTGTATGAATAATGTATAGTTAATGGTTGTTAAAAAACGTAATATTTCAACTAATAGATACATTTCGTCTGTAAATAATTTTGTTTTAGAAATTCAAACACAAAATTTTGTTGATTAATAAAAAATGATTAATTTTGCAATTCAGATTGTGTAATTTCTTGATGAATAAAATTTACTACAATGAAAATTAATAGTAAACTTGTGTTGAATATGCAGAATTTACTGCAGTTTCGAAAAATTATTGGTGCACTAAGAAAAATTAAAAATTTGATTGAAAACTTATCATGAAATATGAAAATTTTCGATTGAACAATTAAAAAATAAAACAAATAAAAAAGTGAATTTTTAAGGAAAGAAATCATTAATTTCAGTTTTAAATAACAAATACAACTCGCTCATATCGACTTATAAAGAATTAAATTACTTTGAATGGAAAATTTCATTAATTTTTTATTCAATTTTGTTTGAACATGATTCAATGCACTACAAAATGAATGTCAAAGAGTATCGCAAAAAAAACTAGATTCAATTTATGTAAAATGGAATTTCAGTGCATCAGAAAAATTTGTGATTTTGATATTCCAGATGAAAAATTTTGAAATTTCACATTATTTTGTACAATTAAACTCGATTGACTGCAATCTTATAAATTCGTGATGGTAAATAAAAAAAGATTGTCTCATTTTTTTTAATTCAATTTTTCAAAAAAATACATAAATTTTGATGAAGATTTTATAGTGGAATTTACTGTAAATAAGAAATTGTAAAAATTAAGGAACAAAAGAATAAAAAAAGTAATGAGCATAAATTAAACTGATAAAAAATGAAAGTTTCAAACAGAAAAAAATGCATTGTCCACGTATTTAGAATAAGAAATTTTCGAGGTAGTGTGTTTCTTTAATTTACATCGAAAAATGAAATTCAATGCATTTTTGGCTGTTCCAATAAAATAAATCGTATTTGCTTATCACGCAAAAACATTCGCCTGCAGTTCCAAGCGTTTATAAAGTAAATGAAAATGAAAAGAAAATTATTTTTAATTTTAACCTATGATTAAAACTAAAAATAATGAGAAACGTTGAAAATTTGTCAAATAATAATAATAATAATAATGGATGAATTCTATTACTAAAAGTAATGGAACATTTTGGTTTTATTTTTTTGTTCATTTCTAAACGTTTGGAACTTCAGAGACATGCAAAACCTTTGCTTTATAATTTCACTGCAAAATCCTAGAAAATTTTTGCTTTAGTGACTCAAAAATCTAACAAAAAATATTATGTAATACAGAATGCATGATTCGGACATTTGTTTAGAAAAAATCATGGACTGTCATACTGACGATTTTAACAAAATTCAATTAAAATATTGAAATCGAAAATTATTCTGATTTTGGAACATCGATTGTCAATAAATTAAATCAGTAGCTATAATGATTTCTGATTATTTTATTCAATAGTAAATTTTGTGAAAAAAAAAATGTTAAAAAAGATGTAAGATACATTTAAAATATTTAATTTTTGACTGATAGGTAGAAAGTTTTTAGTTTTTTAGCACAAATTTATGAACTTTATTATTTTCAAAAAACACTCCATGAGTTTCATCAACAATGTTAAAAAAAATCAATATCAGGTTTCTAATTCATAATTTTTTATTCTCTCATGAAAACAATCTTTTCTATCAAATAAAGAATCTTCTCTTCACGTTTCAAAACGTTTTGTAATACCGGAAAAACTTGTCAATGAAAGTTATAAATAAAACAATCTAGATAATTTCTTCAAGCTCGTGTGACATTTCCTTCGTGTACTTTTGATATATAAAAAATCTGCGAACGATTGCGAAAATCGATATTTCTTCCAAAATTTCCAATGATCTATTTCAGATAAAATAAAATTTCCTTTCACTCTAATTTCAAAACTAATGACATAATTACAAAAACTAATTATCGTAAAGTTTCCTCACAATCAGAAAAATTCCACATAAACCTATGACTCCAATAAAAACTCTGGTTAACGCCAAAATTAGGGACCGTAAAATCCTACATTAATACCTATTTTTATCATTTAAAAATTTATTTCACTTACTTCATGACCACAAAGAAAACCGTGCGGGAATTGCCAAAAAGCGTTCACTTTTTTCCGTTGAATTGAGCATAAAACGCGTTTGTTTTTCATTCACTCGCGTAACTTATTATTGTCACCACGATACATTTCCAAATGTTTTCGTATTTTGATTAATTACCTTGTGTATTTTTAGGTGTATATTTTTTGTTTAATACCAATATAACTAATCAGCTGTTGGGATTCGTGTTTGTTCGTGAACGTTCGAGTGAGTTCGTGAGAACTCGTGTTTACTCGGTTTAAGTTGTTAACGGTTATTCGTGTTGGTCGTGAATGTTCGTGTGAACTCGTGTTTACTCGGTTAAACTCGTTAACGGTTATTCGTGTTAGATCGTGAATGTTCGTGCGAATTCGTGCAAACTCGTGTTTAGTCGGTTTCAGTCGGTTTAACTCGTTAACTGTTGTCAACATACAACGTATGTGCATATATGTAAGCAGGTAAGCAGACGCAGAAAAAATTTCCGATACATTTCGGAAGCTGTCGGAGGCGGTTCATTTCTATTTCCGCGGTTCTTAATTGCGCGATCCAGAAAAACAATAGTTTTGGAAAGTGGATTGGAAGAGAAAGTTTGAGGGCGAAAAAAATGGCCCTGTTGTTTACCAGCATGTGGGACTCGACGATGTTCCTGAGCACTCTGACTCCCAAATTCTACGTCGCCCTGACCGGCACCTCGAGTTTAATATCCGGCTTGATCCTCATCTTCGAGTGGTGGTACTTTCGTAAGTACGGGACATCGTTCATCGAGCAGGTTTCGTTGAACCATATTTCGCCCTGGCTTGGGAGCGCGGAAATATTTAACGAAGACAGCGTTACCGCGAGTTCAACAAGCGCCTCCAACTCGTCGACCCAGAACATTCCCGAGTGCAAGGTCTGGAGGAATCCGATCAATTTGTTCCGAGGAGCGGAATATCAAAGGTTCCTATGACATTTGTTTGCTCTGTCAATGCTTTTGTAACTGATTATTAATGAAAAATATTTTGATGTAGTCTTGTATTTTGATTTATTAGTGTTTTATTCAGAGTATATGCAGTTTTGGAAAAAATTGGGTTTTTAAAAAGTTTGGAAACATTTTTTATGGCTATGGAATTTTTCGAATTAATTTTTAGAATGTTTTGATTTAGTTGGAAAATTCAGAAATCATTGACTATATGGGAATGAAAATTATAATGATTTATTTATTTTTTTTTTTTTGGAAATAAAATAAATATTTAGCCATTATGACGCATTATTCGCTAAATTTTGGATGTTGAAAAAAAAAATGTAATATTCAGTATGGTTCGAAAAATATAATAAGAATAATTGAATAATAAAATATAGGCAAGTTTTTGTTAATATTACTAAAATATTTCTATTAATTGATTACATAGTTATTCAAAATTTCATCTCCTACGAATTTTTAATGTGTGTTTTTTTTATCGAATTTACTGTAAAATAAGAGTAAAATATTCTAGAATCTAAAAAAAATATAACTATTAATGTAACTGACGTTTAATCCAATATTCATTATGTCAATATTTTTGTAACTGATTATAAATGACAAACATTTTTATTTAGTCTTATATTTTGATTTTTTGGTGTTTTATTTAGAGTATATGCAATTTGAAAAAAATTGGGTTTATAAAAAGTTTTGAAACATTTTTTTTTGGCTACGGAATTTTTCAAATTAATTTTTAGAATGTTTTGATTTAGTTGAAGAATTTGGAAATTATTGACCATATGAGAATAAAAATTAAAATGATTTATTATTTTCGAAAAATATTGTTGGTTGTAAAATAAATTTTTTGTCATGTGGCATTATTCGCTAAATTGTGGGTTTTGAAAGAAAAAAAATGCAATATTCGGTATCGTTCAAAAAATGAAATAATGATAATAAAATAATAAAATATATGCATGGTTTTATTCAATTTCTAAAGTATTTCTATTAATTAATTATATAGTTTTTCAAAATGTCATCTCTCACAAATTTTAAATGCGTGTTTTTTTTATCAATTTTACTGTGAAATAAGAGTAAAAAATTCCAGAATCGAAAAAAATATAACTATGAATCTAACTGAAGTTTGATGCAATATTCACTATGTCAATGTTTATGTTCTTGATTATTAATGTAAAATATTTTGATGTTGTCTTGTCTCTTTATTTTTTGATGTTTTATTTAGAGTATGTGCAATTTCAAAAAAATTTGGTTTTTAGAAAGTTTGGAAAGATTTTTTATGGATACGAAATTTTTCGAATTTATTTTTAGAATGTTTTGATTTAGTTAGAGAATTTGGAAATCATTGACTTTATGAAAATTAGAATGGTTTTCTTTTTCTTGAAAAATATTGTTGGTGATGAAATAAATATTTTGCTATGATGTCGCATTATTCGTTAAATTTTGGATCTTGAAAAAATAATGCAATATTCAATATTGTTCGAAAAATGAAATAATGATAATAAAATATAGACAAGTTTTTGTTAATATTACTATAATATTTCTATTAATTAATTAAATAGTTATTTAAAATTTCATCTCTCACGAATTTTTGATGTGTGTTTTTTTCATCGATTTTACTGTAAAATAAGAGTCAAAAATTCAAGAATCGAAAAAAATATAAGTATGAATCTAACCGACGTTTGATACAATATTACAAGCTGTCAATGTTTTTGTAACCGATTATTAATGAAAAATATTTTGATGTTTTCTTGTACTTTGATTTTTTGGTGTTTTATTTAGAGTATATGCGATTTCAAAAAAAATTTTGCTTTTTAAAAAGTTTGGAAACATTGTTTACGGGAACAGGATTTTTCAAATTAGTTAAAATGAAGTTTGTAGAATGTTTTGATTTAGTTGGAGAATTTAGAAATCATTGACCATATGGAAATGAAGATTAAATGATTGGTTATTTTTGAAAAATATTGTTGGTGGTAAAATAAATCTTTTGTCATTATGTCGCACTTGTAGTTAAATTGTCAGACTTTTAAAAATAATGAAACGTCAAGTTTTTTTCCAAAAAAAAAATTTCAATATACCTAAGTTTTTGCTCATAATACTGGAATATTTCTATAAATTAATAAAATATTATAATTGTTCAAAATTGTTTTTTGCATGAATTTTTAATGCGTGTTTTTTTCATCGAATTTACTGTAAAATAAGAGTAAAAATTCCAGAATCAAAAGAATCGAAAAAAATATAACTATGAATGTAAGAAACGTTTGATACAATATTCACTATGTCAGTGTTTTTGTAACTGATTATTAAAGAAAAATATTTTGATGTAGTCTTGTATTTTTATGTTTTGGTGTTTTATTTAAAGGATATGCAATTTCAAAAAAAAATTGGGTTTTGAAAAAGTTAGGAAACATTTTTTATAGCTACAGAATATCTCGAATTAGTTAAAATGAAGTTTGTAGAATGCTTTTATTTAGTTAGAGATTTTGGAAATCATTAACCATATTGGAATGAAAATCGAAATGATTTGTTATTATTGATAAATATTGTTGATCGTCAAATAAATCATTTTACGTTATGTCGCATTGTTTATTAAATTGTGAGTCTTGAAAAAATAATGCAATGTTTAGTATCGTCCAGAAAATAAAATAATAATAAAATAATAAAATATAGGTAAGTTTTTGATAATAATATAAAAATATTTCTATTAATTGATTATATAATAATTGTTCAAAATTTTATCTCTCATGAGTTTTTAATGTGTTTTTTTTTCAACAAATTTACTGTAAAATGAGAGAATAAGAAACAAAATTAAAAGAATTGAGAAAATGATAATGAATAAAAATTCAATAGGTTGCTAATTTTTCCGGTAAGAAAACAAAGATATTCAATTTGTCAATGTTTTTGTTATTGATTATTAATACAAAATATCTTGACATCTTTTGGATTTAGATTATCCAATTTTTTTTATAGTATATGCAGTTTTTTAAAAAAACTACACTTTACATAAGCTTATAAACAAATTTTATGTCTACATAATTTTTCGAATTATCAATGCAGTGGATTTGGTTTTTGATACGAAATATTCATGATGTTCAAAATTCCTCATGAAAAATTTTAAAGGAATAAATTTTTTTTACTTAATAATTTTTTTATTTTCAACTTTTTTTTTTAATTTTGCACTTTTATTTTTCAGTAAATTAAAAAAAAATTGTCAGAAGAAATGTATGAGATGTGAAATCTAAATTACCTGATTTTTGATAAATATTGATATCACTCATATCTATTGTTACATTTTGTAGTCTCCCTCACAATATCTTTAATCAAACATAAATTTTTATTTGTTCAATTTCTCAATCGTTTCATCAGAAATTTGAATTTTTTGATACAGAAAGAAATGTTTGGTTCCAGCAACCAAAGTTCCTATTATCATTATGAATTTAAAATTTTGACAACGAAAACTTCAGATAGTCCATATTGCACTCACACATTTTGCAGTCATGCTTTCGATCCTGAATTTGTAAAATTTCTCTTTATTACAGTTAAAGATTGTAGTGAATTTTTTCTTCAAGATTCTATTGGACAACAAACAAGGAACCTCTGACCTATTACGACATGAATTTATCGGCCCAAGATCACCAAACATTTTTCACGTGCGAAGGTGACGTGGGCAAAGCCGAGTATGAAATAATGCAAACCGCGTGGAGGGAGAGAAATCCCATGGTCCGTATCAAAGCAGCGCATACTGCAATGGAACGAGACCCAGATTGTGCACCAGCTTACATTTTACTGGCAGAGGAAGAGGCAACGACGATTCTGGAGATAGAAAAAATACTGAAACAAGCCCTGAAAGTTGCGGAAAATAACTACAGGAAGTCGCAAAATACTCAGCACCAAGGGTCTGCCGCGGAATCTATTCACAGGTCTCGCTGAATTTTTCAAATAAAAATCCCTAAAAAATCTGATAAATACTTCATAAAATACTATTTTTTGGTACTGTTGCAGGCGAGACACGAACGTTCTGATATACGTGAAAAGACGGTTAGCGATGTGCGCGAGGAAATTGGGAAAACTGAAAGAGGCGGTGAAAATGTTTCGCGATCTGACGAAGGAAGTTCCTCCAATTATGAACGTTTTGAATATTCACGAGAACCTCATCGAAGCTCTACTGGAAATGCAAGCGTACGCTGATGTCCAAGCTGTGCTTGCCAAATACGACGATATCAGTTTGCCGAAATCAGCGACCATTTGTTACACAGCGGCTCTGTTGAAAGCGAGGCTCGTGGCCGACAAATTTTCACCCGATATCGCGAGCAAACGAGGATTGACGACCGCGGAAATGGCTGCTGTGGAAGCGATTCATCGGTAACTAACGATAATTGATATTGTAGATTCAAATTTGAGAAAATTTGTTCAAAATTGTGTATCGAACTCTAGAGCAGTGGAGTTCAACCCGCACGTGCCGAAGTACCTTCTGGAAATGAAGTCTTTGATTCTGCCACCTGAGCACGTGCTGAAACGCGGCGACTCGGAAGCGATAGCTTACTCTTTTTTCCATCTACGCCACTGGAAGCAGGTCGAGGGCGCTTTGAATCTTTTGCACTGCACCTGGGAGGGCACGTTCAGGATGCTGCCGTATCCCACGGAACGCGGACACCTGTTCATGCCGTACCCCACGTGCTCCGAGTGCGCCGACCGCGAACTTCTGCCTTCGTTCCACGACGTCAGTGTCTATCCCAAAAAAGAATTACCGTTTTTCATTCTGTTCACCGCCGGACTCTGCTCTTTCACGGCCTTGGTCGCCCTTCTTACGCACCAGTACCCAGACACTATGGGAGCCATCGCCAAGTCTGCGGTTGCTTATTTTTCCATGCCATTTTATTATCTGTTGGACAAAATTGAGGCTGCCATACCCGCAAACCTAATTCAGCAACTTTCAAGAGTATGAATTTTTTTGGACAGTAATGTCGAGTGATACGAAATTTTCGTTGTTGTACTCTTTTTTTATTAAGTCCCTATAAATGAAAGTCTGGACACGAGCATTTATGCCTGTAAGTGGAAGAGAGAACTCTCTTTCCGCGGATGCGATCATATGTTTTGTTAAACTCGTAAATTAGTGCATTCAAAATAAATGCGAAAAATTTTGAAATACCGTTTTGCTGTTAGAATGAATGATTTCAGGTTTGTTTTTACAAGCAATGTGGAATTGGTAAAAAAATTTCTGCTACAAAAAAATCTACTATTTGAATTAACTTCGTATTCCCGCCTTTTTTTTCATTGGTGCCGCCATTTATTCCGCGCCAATGACGGCGTCTGCCAGCACCAATCAAAAGTGGCTACCCCGTTTCAGGCTTTCATTTAAAAGCGAGATAAACCAGGGGCGTAAGCAGAAAAAAAATGTAAATGATGAAAAAATTATAAATGTTTATTTTGGAGCTTTGATTCTTTAAAGACAAATCAATGTAATACATATGCGAAAATTTAGGTCGATCTGATCCATATGAAGGGATGGTACTGCTACCTTGATCATCAAGTTAGGGGTCGTGCATAATATACGTCACACGTTTTGGGGGACGGGAATGCATTATATTGAAAACATTCAAACTTTGTACTCTTCTCAATGGAATACTTACATGACACAGTAAGCTTGAACAAACTTTCATGTGAAACGTTTCAAACTTTCACATGAAAGTTTGTTGAAAGCTTACTGAAGCTTACTGTGTCATTTGGCCAGTCATAACTGATAATGTAAAAAAATTTTTTATTTGTTTTACAAGAATTTCACTTCTCACTCTTAGAATTTGAACGGTATTGTCGACATTCCAAATAATATTATTGAAAACTTGGGAAATTATATTACAATCAATCATTGCCTATACTTCCATGCGTTACACTTAAGGGGTTATATACCTTTTTCTCTAGAGAAATACAGGATTTTTATTTACTTTCCTTAAATCACGTGACCTTAGTTTTATTGGAACGCGATACCAAATTGCATAAAGTATGTCTCTCATTGTGTTTTTGTATAAAATTTTGAGTGAAAATTTGAAAAATTCTAGAAAGTACACTCCTTGCCGCAGAATTCCTTAAAAAAAATGCTTTCGCGTTAAGCACGATATCTCGCTAACTACTACATCGATGAATTTGAAATTCGGAGGAGTTGTTCGTACTTATAATACCTAGTTCGTGAACGAAGGAATTTTTCGTTAGACACATCCATCTATTTTTTTCAAGCGGAAAACTCAATTTCTCAACTTTAAAAAATCAACTTTTTTGAAAAAAATATCACTGTAACTGTAAAAAATTTTTTTTTTATAGAATCCTTCGTTCACGAACTGGCTATTGTAAGTACAAACCCCTCTAAATTTCAAATTAATCTATGTAGTAGTTATAGAGATATCGTGCTCACCACAATGGAATTTTTCAAAAGAAGTTCTGCGGCAAGGAATATACCTTCCCAATTTTCCGAATTTTCACTCGAAACTTTATACAAAAACTCAATAAAAGAT
>JAPYZL010083011.1:0-11961 GCA_030522825.1 Platygaster orseoliae
ATGTCATTAAATATAATGCTATTATCGATAAATAAACATAATTCGTTAACATAACAACCCTAATCACGTTTTTCGCTTCGTTGAAATGTAACGTATTTAGAAATGTTGGGGATAGCCGATTTTGATTTCCGTGACCCCAGGGGTTAGCCGGTTGCTTATTTTAAACATCTTATTTCACTAGTAAGACATTAAATTAAGACCCAAAACCATATGAAAAGTAAAGATTAGACCACAAATTTACTAATTCCTCAGACAAAAAGTTAAAATATCTCAAAATGTGAAAACGTGAACGTTTTTTCATTGCCCTGTGAAATAATTTATTTATGGGTTAGCCGATTTTGACTTCCAGGTCTTCATATAAACTCATAATTCTTATAATTCTATAAATAATTTCAATAAATTATTAATTGAATTAATTTCAATAACAATTGAATGTCTTACATATAACAGATTTTATTACTTAAAGTCAGTTTGGTATAGATTCACATTGATAAATTATGAACTATATATTGCGTAAGGAATTATTTAACTAATTAATGAGCCAACTTAGTTGATAAATATTTGATGAATTTAAATTACATGAAAAAAATTACTCGTACATAAATTCATGTCTTATTATAGTGAATGAATTACTATACATATAAATAATAAAGCTATTAAATAATAAAATAATTATGGAATTATTAACAATACAAAAATTGCAATATAGTTTTAAGTTTAATAATAATTTAAGCAAATACATTTTCTGAAATATTTATTGATTGAATATGGAAAATTCGTAAATTCAACGTAATTCTAATATTACGTTCAATAAATGTAATTATTATATGTATAATTTCTTTTTTTACTTATCAAGGGAAATTCGTCATCCGAGTGTATTACTCTTAATGGCGATGATGAAAACTCCTGATTTCGGAATCGTGGAAATTAACGAACACGTAGATTCTACGCTTTTCACTCATCTCCATGATTATGACGAGAGACTTTCTTTGCAAGACGTCGCTCGATGCGCCGGAAAACTTGCCGATGCACTGCGACATGCGTTGATGCGAGGATTCATTCATGGAGCGATCAACTCGAATTGCGTTTATGTCGTCCCGGGGGGAAATTTCAAACTCGGAGGCTGGGAACTAGCTGTGAATTTAAACGAGGTGAAACATTTTTTTCTTTCTCCTCGATCTTGAATTTTTCGCAACAATTGTAGAATGTTGAATTCGTTCAAACATTCGTCTCGATTTTTTTTAAAGATTTTATAAGCATAAAAATCATTTACAATAAATAACTCAACCCAAAATTTTATAGTAAATAGTTGTAATTTCAAAAATGAGAGTTACAATTTAAAATTGTCTCACTTTCTGACTTCGAGTTCAAATCGACACGGGAAATTGCTTTGCTCATGGCTCCGGAACGGAATTTCCGTCCGGACAATTGTTCGAACGGAACTGGTTCAAAGGCGTGATAAATAATTGTTTTTTAATGGTTTTTTTTTTCACAGTCGCAGACAAAAAAAGAAAGGGCTATTGAGGAGGATTTGAGGGATGAAGTTTTCAGGTGGCTGGCGCCGGAAGTTCTTGCTGGCTATTTCCCCACAGAGTCCACCGATATTTACGGCCTCGCGCTTTTAATTTGGGAGATGTGCACGAGTGAGAATTGACTTTTTTTATTCCATTATTACTTTAAACGATTTACGTGTATCAATAAAGATATTTTTAATTCTTTTTAAGTAAAATATTAAATAGCTCGTATTTTATGTTTCATAGTGATAGTACAAAAAATTTTCAATTCTTAGAGAAACTTTATTAATCTTTATTCACTTATAACATTCTAGAACGAGGAATTTTATTTTTCTGGAATGAAAATAAAAGTACTTAGAATTTATGTAAAATTGTAAATGATGCAATTACTTAAATTATATATTCTGATAGAATTATCTTGACCACTCCCCCGCCCCCTCGAAAAAAAAAATTAACAAGTAATATTAGTATGTTAAAATATTTGAATTACTTAAAGTCTATATCACTTTAAATCTCAAGGTAGCAAATTTTGAAAATCTTTACAGAGATTGTTTTCTGAAAAATCCATTTAAATACAAAAAGTTTGCTAAAATTTAGATACTGGAACAACCAGTTTCAATAATTTTTGTACGGGATAAAAATTTCACGCGCTATGAAAAAACAAATTATTCTTTTTTGAATTTGAAATTGGAAAGTTCTTTGCACTCTTCAAAATTCTTAAAAATGATCTAGTTATCAAACTTTCTTATTCAGAAAATCATAAAATTATAAATTATGAAAAGTTTTGTGCAAGAAATGATTAGTAGAAAGTTCATAGTTGAAAAAAATAGTGTTTAATTGTCATTACATATTTTTGAAAAAATGATCTGTACACAGGTTTTGAGTATTTTACAAATTTTTAGAATCTTCGTATTTTATCTTAATTAAAAAATTTTGTAGTATTTCTGGTATTTTTATAAATTTTATACAGATTCCTAGTACACAATTTTTTGTACTTTTTCAGTGCTTATACAATTTGACAAATTTTATAGTATTTTTATGGAATTTTATACACATAGGTTTCTAGAATGCTATGTTATAATATTCAAAGGTCTATACATTTTTGAGAACAACATATCTAAAAAGTGTTTTGGTACAAATTCATTTTCTTTTTCTCGCATATTTTCATTATTTATGAAATTTTGAAGAATTATGCAGTATTTTTATAAATTTTTCGTTTTTCCATATTTTTAAGTACTCATATTACATAGAATTTACTCGCATTCTTATCGATTTCTAGTATTTCTATATTTTGTTCGATACGTTTTTTCGAATTTCACGCTACATCGTAATTAAAAGTTTTGTACATTTATTTCACTTTTAATATTTTTTCAATGTTTGTATATTTTCTGGTAATTTTTATACATTTCGAAATTAAATTCCTCAAAATGTAAGTGCTGATAATCGTAGCCAGCCTTCAACTTTTTGTTTTCTTGAAGAAAGTTGAATGACTCGATAATTTTTTAGAATTTCAAAAAGCGACTGAAGACTTTTTGACTCAAAATTAAAAAAAAATATATTAAGTTTATTTTTGGCGTCGGGAATTCAGTACACTTGAAAATTTGAAAAAAAAAAAAAACATCACAAATGCTGTAAATTCATGTACACATAATTTTCTTAACTTTGACCTTAACCTTTCGACATTTGTTGCAACGTCCTTATTTTTATCCATATTCGCCAAATTAACAGTAAAATATCATTTAAATTCAAGTGCAAGTACCTTGGAGCAACTTGGACCAATCCGGACTTACCAGAAGATATGCCAGCAATAAAGGCATCAATGTGAAATCTTACGACTTTCCTGGTACTCTACGAAGCCTTCTCGAAAAAAGTCTCCAAGTAGATTCGGAGAGACGCAACTTGGACATGTACCATTTCTATCGGAAGCTTCGTAATTTCGAAGTAATTGGCAACAAATTAATTCTAAACCTTGGAAGATATAAAAACATACATTTGCAAACGAAATTTTCAATATTATTATAAATCATCGTAATCAGTAAAATAAATCGATTCTCCAGAGTCAAAAATACTGCATTACTGACTTTTTATTATCGAGCCCCAAGGATTTATTTATATGACTGATCAGTGATTAAAATTTATAATTTATTACATATTTACTATAAATTGTCATTTTTTACAGCTCCAGTACGAGAACGAAGAGCTGATTTTTGTGCGTCAGCATGACAATAACAACAACCACACGACCCCGATTACGAACCCAAAATACATCCAGACACCAAGAGAACAGTTTGTACCGGAAGTCACGCCCCAAGACCGATCAGTCAAGTTGCTGAAGAAGGAACGAATAGACCTTGTAGAGATGGAAAATAATCGGGAAGGTTACATGAGCGCGAAGAGTCAATTGATGTATGAGTTTTTGAAGAACGAGCCTTTGGTGAAGGAAAATTTCTTAGTAGAGACCAGTCCGGTTGAACCGAATTATACTTCCTACGATGAAAACGAACGCGAGAAGGAAGAAAGCGCTTACCAGAGCAGTAGTCCCAGCGAAAGCTCCCGCTCTACGAAGACAGTCGAATCCCGAGTGGAAGAGTCGCCCACTGACACGCGGGAAAGCATTAGAAGAATTAGGGAAGTTACGGCCAAAAGAAGGGAACAGTTTTTCGAGGAATTGGCGGCCAGTCAACAAAATGATTCCATAGAAGAAAAGCAGCGTAAGAAGAAATTCTTTTTTTCGTAGGATGGTTCGAATAATGAATGTATCAAGTACGAATTTTACTTTACAGCTGGTCCTACTGAACTGGACAAGAAATTTGAATATGTGAAAAGCTTGAATTACAAACCGTACAAACCTGCGAGTCACAATGTGAGTTTGGAGCCAGCGAATAATAAATCGATCTCAGATTATGATCCAGAGTACGGAAAATCAACAAATCTCAGTTATAAAGTGAGTTGTAAATGGTTTGAAGTACTTTAAGTTATTTAAATGAATTTAAGTTAATTTGATACAAATATTTTTCATGAAAAACGTTTTTCAGAATTACAAATATTTGTCGACGCCCTTGAGACTCGCCGTGGCAGATCCAAAAGTACTCGATCAGAGTTCCAGTGATCTTTTTGACACTTCTTGGAGCAAAGAAAAACAGCTCGTAGAATCGAAAATGGCAAAATATGAGGATTGCAAACTTGACGAATCTAAATATGAGGAATTTAAGTACGAAGAATCCAATTTGAACGTTAGTCTCATTGTTTAAAATGAATTAGAGTTCAGTCAAAAACTTGATTGTCATTGCCAGCTAATTTTTTCTTACATAAAAAAAATTAAAAACTTTTCTTTTGCTACCAAGACGATCAAATTTTCTCTGCGATTCTCGAATCCATTGTGAAAACCTTTTACAATACGTTTATTATTTAATTGTTTTTTACAGAATTATGAAAAAGTCTATAACAAACTTACGTACAACGCAACATTAACAACCGATTCTTCAAGTAAGTTTTGTTAGATTAAAAAATAATTTTTTGAGGCAGTTTCATTTTCAAAAATGATGAATTTTTTAAAAATCGATAATTTACAAGAAAAATAAATATTTATAATTGTTATATTTTCAAAAATTATTATTCTTTTAAAAATAATTCACCCTTATACATTTTTTAGAAAGGTGTTTTCCATTACTTTTATAGAATTAAATTGAGCCTTTTAAATAATTTCTTAACAATTATGTTAATAGGTCAAGTTCACATCAGTTAAATAATGCGTGAAAATTGAAAAATAAGTATACTGAAATTATGGGAGTAGTAAGTTGTACTGTGTAGTTAAAATAACTTGTTCAGTTCATCAGCTAAACTATTTAGTTCAATTTTTTGTTCTATTGGTTAGTTTTGATTTTTAGTAAACGTTATAAGTCCGATTCATTGATTTTTAATCGGTGTATTAGTGAACTAGGTAAAAGTTACTGATCAATTAGTTATAACTGAGTGTAATTAATTATTTAATCATAGTTCTTCTTATTGAAATTGATTATTAGAAAAATCAAAGAATATACGAAATAATCTAGTTTCATAAAAATTTCTTATTCAAAATTTATCTTTCATACCATGAAATCAGTTTACGGTATAAATTGCTCATTTTACAATTAAACTGGCTAATTAAATGGTTATACATATAACAATATTTTAAGAATAATCCATTAGTTATAGAATTACTGAAATAAACTATAACTAATTATTTCGATGAAATAAAGAAATAATTAGAGTAATTGTAAAATCAAATTTTTCAGTTCACGTGATTCGTTCATATAAATTACTTATTTTAAAAATTAATCATGTAAATGTTTTAAATTTGAGTTGAAATAATTGACGAAAAGAAATATTTTGCTACTTTGATCATAAAATTCAACTGAATGTAAAAAGTTCTAAAATTAATAATGCGTTATTTTTTTTCTGCAGTGGACCAAAGATATCTAAATGATAGTAACAACTTCATGAACTATAAGGCTTACCAAGATCTCCAGAATTCTTTGGATCGCGCCGTTGGCATCGTGAAATCCACCACCCCATCCATGGAAAATTACCCCGAACTTTCCACGTCTGACAATCTTTACTCTCAACGAGGAGAAGACCAAACACAAGAAAGTT
This sequence comes from Platygaster orseoliae, assembly GCA_030522825.1. Classification (NCBI taxonomy): domain Eukaryota; kingdom Metazoa; phylum Arthropoda; class Insecta; order Hymenoptera; family Platygastridae; genus Platygaster; species Platygaster orseoliae. Next base: position 6,147 of record JAPYZL010083011.1, read on the forward strand.
TGTTCGAAGTGTTGAACAAGTCGAAACAAGAGACAATTCACTTGAACGAAGAAGTCAAGAGCAAACTTTCTTCGTCAGACAATCTCTTCTTTCAACAAAGTGAAGACCAAACCCAAGAAAGTTTGTTCGAAGAGTCGAACAAGTTGAAACAAAGAACATCAGACTTCAACGAAGAAATCAAGAGCAATTTTTCCACGTCAGGCAATCTCTTCTCTCAACAAGACAGGAGCCAAATCCAAGAAAGTTTGTTCGAAGAAATGAACAAGTCGAGACAAGGCACAATAGACTTTAACGGAGAAATCAAGAGCATCGAAACAAACGAAGCCGAGGACACCTTATTCGCGGACGATAAAGACGAGGATTGTGAAGATTGCGAAGAAACGCCGACAGCCGCGGAGAGGAAATTCGTCAACATCGAAGAGGATTTCACTCCAAGCCCGGCCAACGTTTCAACCTTGCAAGAGAAAAAAACATCGAGCAGGTCGAAAAGTTTGAGCCCCCGGCCGATATCTTGGGACACACACCCGGAAGTCGTGAAATTTTCGCTTTCTAACGACGGTGAACATCGAAATTGCAAGGAATGTACGAGAAGGGAAGTCCTGATCAGAAGGAGGTCGTTCCCGAACGCATTGAGCTCGATGGTGAAAAGTTGCGCGTACCACACCAGGCTCCTTGAATTGAAAACTGATGTAAGTATTAAGTTTCTTTTCTTTTTCCAGTATATAAAGTATCTTATTCAAGCACGTTTTTTTTCTTTTTTAAGTTAAATCTCTATCCTGCACACCTCTAGATTTTTCTTGAAATCGGTGACTTCATTAAATTTTAGTCGACTTGACATGGCTTCGATCTATTCAAATTTATTCATCATTTAAACTCTATAAGACAACTTCTAATCTATAAAACTTGAAATAATTCCAAAAACTTCCGTTTTTCTACTTTTTATACGTTTTGCAGTTTCAAACCATGAATAAATTGTTGCATATTTATTTCCAGTTGGACGTTTCAGGAGATGTAGAAGATCCTGAAGATCCTGTAGAAGATCTGTATATCGACGATGAATTCGATGGATACTTGTCAGTGAATATGGTCCTACACCAAGACGTGGAAATGGACGAAAACGGTGATATTTATCCCAAATGTTGAATAAAGGCACAGTATATTTTTGGAGATAAAAATTCATGGCCAGGCTGTTGCCGATAACCGCGATATTTTGTTATTCATACTTGTTATTAGTGAAATGTAAAAATTTAAAGTGGATCACATAGTATTAACTAGAAACTCTAAACTTAAGGTACTGTGTAATCGTTAGATATAACGAAAATATAATCAAATAACGCGTGGTGTTTCTCATTTTTTGAATCAAATAAATTTTGTTCAATAATAAAAAAATTTTTTCGCAATCGAACGTTCTTTTCGATAAGAAAACCATTCTTATTTTTTTTATAATCGTGATTTTTATAAAAAAATTGAAAATCTTTCAACCCCATAATTTCAATATTGAATCATTTTTTTTTTTCTTAACAATCTAGTTGATCAAAGAAAACTCAGTAATAAACTCTATTAGCTAGAATTTTTTAAGTACCATTTTTGCATCTGTTTTCTTGAAATCATAATTCCACGAAAAATAGTTAAATCATTAAAGTTTTTGTTCAAGTTCATCATTATTAATTTACCTTGAAAGAAAAAAAATGTTTAAAGCTTATCAATATCCAATAATCAATTGAACAATCTTCAATGCAGAAAACGACTTGGTTTTCCCAGAGAAACTTATACAAAGGAAATCATTTGTCAAAAATCGAGAAAAAATTGCTCTTGGATTTCGCAATGCAACGATTACGAAAATTGTCGATCAGGGTAGACTTTTTTTATTGCGCAAAATTTTTCGCTATCAAACATTTGAAGTAAGATTCATTCTTCATAAAAAATCGAGAAAAAATAGCTCTTTTCATTTTGCAATGCAATTATGATGAAAATTACCAATAAAAGTAAAAAAATATTTTCATATACTTTGAATTCTAAAATATCTACACTTTGTCTATCACTTTTTGTGATATATACGAGTATACAAAAAAAATTTTTTAATTCTTCGAAGAATCGAATTTCTCCTATTGTGGCAATTTTTCAAATGAATTTTCGTTTTCGAAAAAAACTAAAAAAAATTTGAATTGAAACAAATATTTTGCAAGCTGAATAAAACTTTGATGAGACATATAAAAAATGTACATTGGTTTAATAACAATATCAAGATATTGTAACAGCACAAATAAATAAAATAAAAAACGGCACAAGTGATTCATCGAATTATCAAAACTGTCTTTCGTCATGTAGTTATCAGTATTGCCTGCTATTTTCGTCGAAAAATACAAGAAGGTATTATATTCTAATTTACGAAAACAATTATTACTGTAGATTATTCTTATGGATTTTCCTTTTTCGAGTCATCGCTTACTCATTCTAAAAATAATATATCTAATCACCTCAAAGCGAACATAAATTCACGAACAGGAAGGAAAATACTTAAAAACACGACGATAATTCCTCTCCACATACGTGTATACCAACGATAATGCAAGAGCTAGCGGAGAGATAGAACGAGTGAATCATGCGTTGCCACTTCAGTTCCCCCACCAGCTACCACTCAGAGTGGGAGAAACATTGCCTTTCCAAGTTCCCGAAGTTTCTTTTCGAAATCCCCAACCTCAGTTGCCGCTGATTGCCCTTACTTCACCCAGCCCACCTGTCGAATTCAAGTCCGACTCCGCGTTCATTTCCCCTAGTGAAACATGGATAAAACCGCGCTTAGTGATTCTGATCTCGAACTATTGCTTTCCGCGAACCGCGTTTTTGCAGTAGACAATAGTGGTTCGACCTCCGGAAGTAATCATTACTGGGAAAAAGTGAAAATCCTGTACCAGCAATTCCAACCGGACGTGATTTTGTTCTGGAACAGCTGCGTCGAAATATCGACAAGCATCGATGGTGTTCAATCTTGTGGTTGTACCGAGCCCAAAGCGTTTATGGACCTCTTGCAACTGAAAAATAATGCCTACGATTTGATGATCACAACGGATGGTGAAATCATACAATCCGATATAGACAGTTGCGAACGGATATTGACACCAGAACATATGACGTTACTCAAAGCAATCACAATCCATTACATCGGAAACGAGTTAAGCATGAACATCGGGTTGAACGTCATTTTTAATCGCAGCGACCACCTAAACTACCAAATCAACGAAGAATACAACCAAGAAGTAATCCGCAATTTCCAGGATTTAACAGCCGAGGACATCAAATCAACGAATTTCACTATCAGTGTCATTGGCCGCATACGTAGCATTCAGGCTCGACAAGCCAACAACTCTACCTTGCTGCATAAAGAACTCGCCGAGTTCAAAGGCGAAATCAGCCGATTGTTCTCGAAACTGGAGCACTTAGCCCTATGTAAGGACGTGGACGAAATGCTTCGAACTTGCTACCTTGAAGGTCAAACCAAGGAATTTCTGAACCTGCTGAAAGTAGACCCAATGGACATTGACTCTATCCAAAGGGAGAAGTCCAAGGTCTTGAATTACTTCAACAGCCGTTCTCTGGACTTGAACATAATGCGCTTAAACGCTGCGAGGTCCATTCAGGAAGAACAAGTTACGATTCCAGCAGAGGAAGCCGCTGAATGGACGTCATTCGAAGACCCAATAACCATGGAGGCCTTCCATCTTCCTGGCCTACTTGTGCAGAAAACAGAAGCCCCTTCATTGATTACCAAGAACACTTTGCTGAAACACCCTTTTAAATTACTGTCCGAAACCGCCATACTGAACAGGATCATCGAGAAGGTCGAAAATCATCCAATCGACTACGAGACCTATACCCAGTTGGCCACTAAGAGCGCCATTATCTCTCCTTACACTAGAGCCTCTTGTACTGGTTTCTTTGTGTTGGACGTGAAGAACATGCAAACTGTCCGAAACAATTGCCGAGTAATGTCCCAATTTTTCGGCACTTTGAAGAAGGTTCCAGGTGATTTGGTCCTTTGGAATCTAGTCTTCATGTACTTGCTTTACAAGCACAAATTCCGCGAAACCGAGTACGGAACGCAGATTTTCAAGAGCATTCAACAGTACTGTCAAGACTTTTCCGTCAACATCACGTTTTCGCATCAATGCCAAATAGCGCGTATGGCAAGCATCGAGATTTGCTTGTGGTTCTGCATGGTCGTGGCCCCCAAGGAGTGTCCAAATTCGGCCTTGAACGTGCTTCGTTCCCCGTTTGGCATGGAACTGCGAGACTTCTACGTGGAGGTGTTCGAGAAACCTGACCTTGATCTGGATCTAAAGGTCAAGCGATGGGCAGTATGGAATTACCTGGTTGCCAACAAGGACAGAACGAGTTTGAGGATGGAGATCGAGGCTCAGTTCCAGAACTACATTCTGCACGACGGCCAGATCGTTCTGGTTGGAGGTGCTTGTGGGCAGCCATTTCCGTCGATTTGCAACCATCTGAAACCGGAAGTCGTGCGCGCCTTGTTCTCCAGGCTGACCAACACTTCGAAGAAGATAGACTCGTTGGAAGATCTGGTCGTGTCGCCTGTAGTTTGTGTTCTTGATCACGATGAGCCGTTGGGATTACTTACTCATGTGAAGATTAACTTGAAAACGTGTCGTCCGTTTGTCATTTGTCCGGTAACGAAATTGCATTGGAAAGAGTGCGCTGGTGATTACGAGGACTCGTTTGTAAATTTGTTTTACCATTATTGCTCGCAATTTAAGAGGTACCCTTCGCATTATTTGGATCTTGTTCTGTTTTGCAGTCGTAAGTACAATGGCAGAGTTATGACTACTGCGAATTTGAAATGCATTGAGTACGTGAAGGAGTTGTATACAGATGTAATGAACATGTACTCGTGTGAGAAGTATGTTTTTTTGCATGAGAGATATATGAAAGAATCGGATCGATTGTTGCAAGAGTGATAAGGGAAGAGTTTTTATCTTACTTTGGTATGAGAAGAGAGATTTTGCTGTTTTATGTACTTTGGTTCGTGTATGTGTTATCGGGTTGTATCTTTTGTTTATTATAGACTAATTTTTTTTCATATATATAATTTTGTGTTGATAATAATGTAGTTGGAATACATGTTCAATATATTTTGTCCAATTTTATTGATTGTAAGCTAAATTAATCTTATGATCCATGCCATGACATGCTTGCAATTATTTTTTTTGTTAGGATACGATTGAAAATTATTTTCAAAAATTGAAGTATTTGTTTCTTAACCCACATATCTCTAATTGCACGTTTTTTTTTTTTTAATGAATTTTGAAATATTCTTGGAACATGGTTATAGCATTTAGGTTCTTGAAAAAACTCTCAACAATAACAATAAATACGAGTACATGGCAAAACTAAATACAAGGAAAATATCTTGTGAATAGTTTGCAATCTAATTTAATAATTCTCAATTTTGTTTAGGGACCGGTTCGAGAAAAAAAATTTTGCTTCTTGAGAACTTCACAGTACTTTTGCCATCGAGCTATGGAAAATGATAATCTTGAAGTATATGAAGTCGAAAACCTTGGAAAAAAAAATTAAAAAAACTTGTTCTTCGATTTTTTTTGGAAAAATATTTGTCCTCTTTCCAACGAGCTATAGAAAATGATGATTTGACATAATCTACCATCTCCAAGAAAAATAGAAATTTGAAATTGAAATTCCTACTACAGGGTGCGCCACCAAAATCTGGACAAAAAACCATTCAATATTCCCGCGATAATATGCTTCAGAAAGATATCGCTTTCAGTGTCTGAATACCTTG
>JAPYZL010083019.1:0-13234 GCA_030522825.1 Platygaster orseoliae
GTGTCCATGTGACTCCCCCACCTCTGGTTCTAAATCATTTTCGGCAGCCATATTGGTTCATTGGTTCCCCAAACTCGCCGACCGAGTTGACGAGCCCTGATAATATAATATAATATAATTATAATATACTGAATATAATAGGGTAAGGTGGGGCTAATCCGACAGTGTGGGTAAATCCGATCTTCCTCGGTTTTCGACCATCGGAAGCACTACGCAAACTAATATTAGTGTTGCCGTGAAGAGCATCGAAAATAACCAAAATGGTGGCATTGCAGTATTTCATTAGTCAACATTGAGATGCTCAAACGACAATAAGAGTGTTTTTACAATTTTGACTTTAATTTTTGTGCATAATTGACTACAGGATATTTCTTTTTGATAAAGTGATTGCATGAAAAAGCTGAGTGGATTTAGATTCTTTGATTCAAGTCCTACAAAGTGTATAGAAGTTTGGTTCAATTTTTTTAATATTTTTTTTTTAATTGCGTCATTATGAAAAAAGATGCGGTGGGTCAATCCGACCTCTAAGTTAAGTTGAGTTAAGTTAAGTTAAGTATCTTAAAACTAAGTTGACTTACATTAACTTAAGTAAGTTAACGTAACTTAAATTAACTTAACCTTACTCGAACAAAAAAAACGCCATCAAGCTATTTGAGCAGCGAATCGAATGACTCAGATTAATTATTTTTCTATTTTCATTTTTTTCCCATTATCTTTTATTACCGTTGAATAACATAACAGTCATTGATTTATCATTGTAAAACCATTATATTTAGGTTATATCTGTACTAAATCAAGTAAAAACATCCCAGACAATCACACCCCCGATTCGGACATAGATATCATCCAACTGGGATCGAACTCCAGATTTGATCAAAGTTGGATGATATCTATGTCTGAATCTGGGGTGTGGTTTTCCGGGATAGGCGGTCGGGCTTACCCAATCATTTTTGAAAATAGCAAAAATGAACTTTTTCGTAAAACACTTTTATCTCGAAATTTTTCAAAAGTATGAATAAAATTCTATGCACAGAAAGTTGCGCAGAAGTCTAACCTTTAATTTGGTATATATAATGACTTGATTCGATGTAAAATAAGCATTTTATAGCAAAAACCATTTACTAGGTCGAATTTTCCCCACCTTACCCTATACTTGAATATAATGCACTGAAATATAATATGTGACGCAGGTCGAGAAAAAGGCCCTAAGAGGCAAACCGAGAATTTCACAGGATGAGCATTATTCTGTGAAAAACATGAAAGGTAGGTAGCCGGTAGAAAAGTCAGGTTGGTAAACGTACTGATAGGCAATAGACGAGTAAGGCAGGGAAAGTTTGGAGGTATAGAAAACCAAACCAATTTGACACTTGGCCAGCAGTCGTTCTCATGGACGACGTGTCGATCCAGTAGGATTGGTTTAAATAGCTTGAATTTGTGTGATTTTTCACATTATGCACTTTAAACTTGTTCCACATGATGGAGCAGCTCAAATAGTGTAAATATTGACTGAAAACAGAAAATTGAATTTTCACCCTCTTAGGGCCTTTTTCTCTGGCTGCATCACATATATGTACTTTGAATTTTAAGCCAGGCTTATATGAGCAATTCAAGGGCGTACGCAAAGGGGGGCAGGGAGGGACAGTTGCCCCCCCCCCCCACACCACTGAAAAATTTTGTTTTCCCACAAAAAACTAATCCGCAGTCACGACTGAGCATGAAAATTTGGTTTGGATGTTTTATAAATCATAATATATGATAATAATGCGTTCTCGTATAGTTTCGGTACTTTATTATCATTACTGACATTCAAGTACAAAAATGTCTATTGCCCTTGTCTTACCTTGTACTACGTCCTCGATCGAAAGAATTTTTAGTATGTTAAATCGCTTAAGGGGTTATAGACACTTGCGCTCGAGAAAAAAGGCATTTTTACGATTTTTTTTTTTTGGAAAAACAACACAACTTTTTTTTATAAAACTGAATGTCTATTTATTTATACACTTCATGAGGTCGTTAAGGAATTTTTTCAAAAGAAAATATATCAGTATAGCCATTATGCCAAAATACAATTTTCCCGACATAATTTGCGGTGAACACGAAGAACTGTTAACTCGATCAGTCTGAATTTTTGCAGGCTTACTAACACCAATATTAGCTTGTGCGTGAACGAAGGATTTTTAATTTTGAGCAAAACTTTTTCTTTCCTGCTATAAAACCGAAAATTTTGATGTTCGAAACTCAAACCTTTTAGAAAAACGATCACCATTTTCGTAAAAAAGTTAATCCTGCAAAATCCTTCGTTCACGCACTGGCTAATATTGTTGTTAGTAAGCCTGGAAAAATTCAGACTGATCGAGTTAACGGTTCTTGAGTAATCGTGGTCAACGAAAGGTATAAATAAATAGGAATTCAGTTTAACTTTATTTAATGATATCCAAATGAAAAATTCATTTGAAAAAGATGATCATTTGATAAAATCAGCACATCTTTTTGCTGATACAGCAAAATCAATAACCTACAACAACTTATTAACTCATACCCCTATATTTTCCTTTTTATTAATATAAAATTTATAGGCTAAATTCCTCTGTGATGAGGTCCCTTAAGCTGGCAGACCACCAATAGCAGGAAAATGTATAGGTGAAGTATTAAATTCGAGCTAATTTAGTGCTAATTTAGTACGCAAACAATAAATTTATAGCTCCTTTTTTTTAATTATGGACATGCTTGCTAGCTTAAATTAAAATTAAACTGAACTTAAAATTTACATAAATTTAAATTAAATTTAACTTAAATTTAAGCTAGCAGGCATGTCCATAGTTTTTAAAGGAAAGGAGCTATACATTTTTTGTTTGCGTACTAAATTAGCTCGAATTTAGTACTTCACTTTTACATTGTCCAGCTATTGGTGCTCTGCCAGCTTAAAGGACCTTCTGTGCTGAATATTATTAAATGCTTGCAATAATGCTAGTAATTACATAATGCAATTTTTTAACTCAAAAAATTTCATGAAAATTTAATGCTTAGTTTTCAAGCGATCCTGCCCGACGATTTTAAATCTGATTTCAGACTACTGATGAGTTCCGGTGCAATATCTCCGCCATTTTTCAATTTTTTTGTATGTGAAAAAATTACTAATTGTACTTAAATAATACATAATAAACATTATAAATTCAGTAACAATCAGCAACCTTTTTCTTGCTGAAAAAAAAAAAAAAATACAAATATAGGCAATTTTTCGGCCGTTTACATAGCCTTCCCACCTTAAGGGAAATAAGAAAATTGTAATTTTGTAATTCTACTGGTCTTTTTGTATTATTTCATTTAATTTTTCGATTCTAATGAATATTTTATATATAATTATGTATTTCTCAAATGAACGAAAATAAGGCAATGGGTTCGTCCAATTTTATTTTTCAATTCGAACTGCGTATTATTTGATAACATTAAAAAAGCAGTAAGGCAATTTTTATTCTACAAAAAAAAAGGATTTGCTGTATCAGCAAAAAGATGTGCTGTTTCAACACAACTTGACAGATCGATTTTTTTTTTGCAGCAGTAACTTATTTTTTTCTTGCACCAACAAACGTTATTTTCTATCAGAGCACATTTACTATGCAATGGAATTTTGTACGTAATGATTGTGCTCTGGTAACAAAAAAATAAGCTACTACTGTAAAAAAATAATTCGTTCTGTAAAATTGAATTAAAACAGCACATCTTCATGCCATTACAGCAAGTCCTTTTTTCGGTGTGTTTAGGAGGAAATCCCATGATGTTAAAATTCAGTAATTTTTTTTAAATATTTGGAGACGATTTGGGGGGCGTTGCTATGAAAATTACATTTTCCCATTTTAACGATTACCCTAATACTCATATATATTAATCATATTATGATTTATGATTATTTAATGACACCTAATCAACGTACTATACAAATTAGTTCAAGCTTCAATTCATGGAAAAAATGAACTGTTCAAAAATATTCGAATTCGACTTAACGAATTCAGCGAAACAGCATGAGCCATAGACCCTGGGTTTTTGCTTCTCATCCTTCGTCCTTATAGCCCCTTCGGTCCCAAACACGGCTTTTTACTCTGTTCAACTTCCTCTCTTCTTCCCTTCTTCATCCTTATATAAGTCCAAGGACTCGCCACACACAACATACAACACTTGTGCATGTCGTGGCAACGTTCCTCGCATGCATATTCTGAGGCGAGTCTTTTGTATTATCATAATTGTGATCATCTCGAATTTTTTCATTTTTTTTTTTTTTCTTTCGTATCTGCATTTTCTGATACGTCTTCATTACAAGTCACCGATTCTCGGGCCCCGTTAAAATATTGCAGACTTGAGAAAATTGGTCAATTTTCAGGATATCGTGAAATAACGGATACGAGAAGTCGTGAAATTCGAGGCTGGCAAAAGCCCGATGTTTATTCGCGGCTGTCAAAGTCGTGGCGATAATTTTATCTTGCACGCGCCTTCGTAAACGCTGGTAAAGATCAAGTGAACGTTTCTTTCCAAGGTATTTGCATCGGTAAACGCGGAGTTTCTGTTTGACTTTACTGAAAAATACGAACATGTGTTTCGGTTCGAATTTTGCCTCGCGACTTTGGGCTGTTGGTGTTTTTGATAGCTTTCTTTGAACTCGAGAAATGCCTGAAATAGCTGGAAAACACTTTAAAAATTTTTTGTAGTATTTTTCTTTTAATGTAGTAATTCATTAAAATACGAGAAATCCATGAAAATACGGGAAAAAATTTAATATACGAGCAGAGCTGAAATCATGTAAATTTATGTGGGTATACTTTCCTCAGGAGTTTTTAAAAATATTAAAAATCTATGCATTTTTAATCCCAAAGCATCAGATTTTGGAAGACGGTATAGAAATCCGTTAAATAACACTGTGCAACAAAATTTAAGTTTGAAAAAGTTGATGAGCTCTCATTAGCAAAAATCAATAGTACATGATAGACCCAAACACATATATGTCGGAGCATTTTCAAAAGTTAGCTCTTGTTTACAATTAATTAATTATTAAAAATTCTAAATTAAAAATCGTATAACTCCCTCAATTTTCATTCGATTTTACAAACGAAAAAAGGAAAATCGCTCTTTTAAATTAGGAAACCTGTTTCTGCTGAAAAATTTGCTGAAAGTTGCATTTTTTTTGCAATTTTTTGCAAAAGTTTTTTGCATTTTCATGAAACATTGCAAAAAATTTCGCAAAGTTGCATTTTTGGGAATAATAATAATTAATGACTTTAATTAAAACTTCATACACTTGAATATTTTATATACTTTAATATTTCAAATAAACTCTAATAAAAATGTGAATAAAAATAACTAATTAATGACTTTATCCCGAAAATGCAACTTTGCGAAAATTTTTGCAAACTTTCAAAAAATGCAAAAAAATTGCAAAAAAATGCAACTTTCCGCAAATTTTTCAGCCGAAATAAGTTTCTCAATTTAAAAGAGCGATTTTTATTTTTTCGTTTTTAAAAACGGATGAAAATTGGGGGGTTATACGATTTTTAATTTAGAATTTTTAATAATTAATCACTCGTAAACAAGAGCTAACTTTTGAAAATGCTCCGACATATATGCGTTTGGGGCCATGTACTATCGATTTTTGCTAATGAGAGCTCATCAACTTTTTCTGTGTGAGAAGGTGTACTGGAGAAATACGAAAAATATTGAAAGTAGCAGATATCTATTGAGATGCTGTTTTCTGAAAAATATATTTAAATACATAAAATGAGATTGGCTGTGATTTCATAGCATCGAACTTTAGTAATCTATATAGTTTATCAGAAAGATACTGAAAAATCCTTCAAAATTTCAAAAAGCAAATAATATTAAAAATACAAGCAGTCTGTAAAATCCTGTAAATCTATGCAGATATAATTTTCTTAAAAATTTGTGTAAATACGAAGAATCCATAAAACTTTGAATTCTAAAACATCAAATTCTTGAAACCTGTAAAGTAGAAATTTTTTTTCTTGTTTTTATATGAAAGTTGATGATATACATTTTTTTTTTTCACTTTAATTTCAGCAGTTTCATCAAAAAGTTTTAGAAATATTGACCTAATAATGCGTGAATGAAATCGATTTTAAACGTTATACCTCAATATTCTTTCAAATTTTGCAAATTTCCCGAGTATTATGACATTTACATTACTTTTCGAAATTACAATATTTTTTGTAAAATCCATAGAACTTTAAAATAAATTTTATTTTCAAAACTCTGTAACTCCCAAAACGTGGAATTTAGCTCGTAGTTTTACCTCAATTTTGAAAATTTTGAAATTCATCTGCTTTGTAGAGTAAAAAATTATGGTGGTATTTAGCATGAGTCATCTAGTTTTTTTTCCACTTCAAACTAGTAAAATTTTACTCATGATTTGATTTTAGTAAGTATTTTATTGCTGTTTTTACCATGAATTTTATCGTTTTTCTCGAAATACAGTTGAGCGAATGGAAAGTATACAATAATATCAAAAACGTACCATAAACAAATCATAATTATTTTCTTCCTTTACAGTAAAATGGTAAAATTTTAGTTTTTTAATAATAGTTATAAACTGTATTATTTATTAATCTAGAAAATACAGTTGAATCAGGGTAAAACACTAGAACAGTATTTAATTTTTTTTGAAAACATACTTAAAAAAAAAAATCTTACCCATGTTCACATGATTGATAGCTATTTCACATGAGAAAATTGCATTATTTTTTCTCTTTTTGATTTTTGAAAAATCCTTATAACTTTGAAATAAATTTTAGTTTCAAAACTCTGCAACTCCCAAAACGTCACCAAAATGAATACTTTAGAGATTGTTGGAGACTGTAGTCATAAAAAAAGAATTAAGGAGACTACAGTCGTCTCCGATTTGGTTACTAAAATACTGAAGTATTCTATGAAGAGACTCGTACTCCAAAATTACGTATTCGAATCTGAAACTTTAAGTGCCTAGTGGAAACTTTTAGAGAAACATAGTCGATTCTTTTGGTAGTTTTTTCTTCCAGGCAAAATTGCAGATTTTTATTGAAATCGGTGTTGACAAGTTCAAACTCTCTCCTTGTTAGTAAAATTTGACTACGAATTAGTTGAAATTGACTTTTTCGTATTTAGAAAGATTAATGCATCTTGGCGAAGAAAAAAAAACTGGCAAAACTGCATGCCAGAGAATGCTGATGCTCATTGCATATGCATACGTCCCCCCCCCCCCTTCCCAATCAATTTCTCACCATCCGCAAGTTTCGCTATCTTGCCAAGGTCAGTTTGCCCCGCGCGGAAATGCGTCAAGAAGCGTCTCCTCCGCCCAGCGAAATTAATCTCCACCACGTACAGCCCGAGCCCGATCATTAACAATCGCGACAATGCTCGGGGAAGCGCGAATACACGCCCACATCGATGATTTATCCCGCGGCCTTCCATGATAATCATATCGCGTTACCCTAAAGTTTCCCGCTTTCGAATCATCGTCTCCGGCGCATTAATTTCCAATGCATCATGATCATGAACACACCTTGGCGAAGCTCCGTCATTGAAGCGTACTTACGTCTTATGAAATGCTCGTTTTTCATGCCCTGACGATTTCGAGAAAATCGCTATTGAAAATCTCGTTGCACCCGATGTTTGCGCGTTGATTACACTATGCAAGACTTTTTTGTGACAAACAAATTTCGCATGAAAATGAACAGTACGATTGCTGAAAATATTCGTGAAATATTTTTGCGATGATATTCTTTGAGTAGGTAGTTTTTATTGTTTTCCTAAAAACGGTAAGTTGGTCTTTTTGAATTGAGAAATCGATTACAATAGTTATGATTATTAGAAAATAATTGTTTACTTAAGAAAAAAGTCATGCAGCAGACGTTTGAATGTACATGTCTTTTTGCTGTAGTATAGAAATATTTTATTATTAAAATAATTTTTTGAATTGGTTTCGTAGTTTAGATTGATACAATTTGATTTTCTTTTTAAGGAATACGGTGTAGATTGTCTGTCTGGAGAATTACGGATTTTAAAAAGATAATTGTAAATATGTCACAAATAAACTGAAAGATTGCAAAAATGAATTCAAAAGTTGTAATACCAAAGTTTTAATTTTCGACATAACTAATTACAAAATTACAATGTTATCAGATTCTATTTTTAAAGTGTTCTGAGATTTTTAGGCAATTGATAAATAAAATTTTCAAAATTATTCATTTGATGAGATTTTGAGAAAAATTTTGTAAGTAAATTTCGATACACCTTTAAAAATTTTTATTTTTATTCTGGAATTTTTGAATTTGAACGTGCGAAAATACTTAAGTCAGTAAATTTGTCTATTATGCTCTTATAAAAATTTCACAAATCAAGAAAGTTCATTAAAATCCCCCATGATCGAAAGAAGAAATTCTAACACGAAGAGTAGGAAATGGGTAAATCAAATTTTTTAAATTACTCATTTGATTGGATTCGGAAAAAAACGTTGTAAGTGAATTTCGATACATCTTTTAAAAAATCAAGTATTGATTTTAGAATTTTAGATTTCGAACGTGTGGAAACACTCGAATCAATAAATTTGCCTATTGATTCGCGAGGAGTGGCCGCGAATATGCTCTTTTAAAAGTTTGACAAATCAAGAAAATTCATAAAAATCTTCTATAATTGAAACCAAAAAACCTTTAAAATTTATTTTTCTTATCCCCTTGGCTATGGATAGACACGAGCTATTTCTAAATTTCAAAAAATTTTTGAAGTAATAGAATTTTGAAAAAAATTTTTTTTGCACTTTTTTCTGCTATTCAAGGCAGTTAAAAATTTTTGGACTAGAATTTCAAAAAAAGCTCGTGTCTATCCATAACCAAAGGGATGAGAAAAATAAATTTTAAAGGATTTTTGGTTTCAGATCATCTGATCGGTCAAAATCGTTCACCCCGTGCGCCCTGGACCGGACGCAGTGAAGGACGTGCAGCGGTCACATACGTCATTTTTATGTAAAACCAAAAAAACTATGTAAAGTTCAATAATGAATGATAAAATTACAAAAAACTGCTTCTCGAAATCATTTTTAATTTTCTAGTAATCAATTTTTGAATATAGCACTCGGAAATGAGGTATTATATGATAAGACCCCCTTAAATGAATGAAAGGACTCGAATCAGTAAATTTTTCTATTATGTTCTTATCAAAGTTGTAAAAATCAAGAAAATTCTTAAAAACCCTCTATAACTAAAAGAAGAAATTCCAGCAGGAAAATTAGGCAATTAGTAAATCAAATTTTCAAAATTATCCATTCTATGGAATTTCGAGGAAAATTGCATAAATAAATTTTAATACTGTTTTTAAAAATTAAAAAGTTGATTTTGAAATTTTAATATTTAAATGTGTAAAAACAATCGAATCATTAAATTTGCTTATTGATTCGCGAGCAGTATTTTCAGGTGTTGGGATTTTTCAACTCCCACTTTTTCGCTTGTAGGCTCAGGTTGTCCTCGTCCCACAGTCACTTTTTAAGTGGAATTTGTCTCAACTTCCACCATTTTCACGCGGAAAAGTGGGAGTTGAGAAATCCCACGACCTGAGAAGTGAGAACACTGTTCGCGAAGCGTGGCCGCGAATATACTGTATGTTATAGAAGTTTTAAAAATCACAAAACTTCATAAAAATCCTTCATTATCGAAAGAAGAAATTCGAAGACGAATAGTAGGCAATCAGTAAATCAAATTTTCAAAATTATTTATTTTGTAAATACATTTTGTTACTTCGCTAAAAAATCAAAAGTTGATTTATTAATTTTTGAATTCAAATGTGTGAAAACACTCGATACAGTAAATTTGCCTATTATGCTCCCATAAAAGTTTTACAAATCAAGAAAATTCATAAAAATCCTCCATTATCGAAAGAAAATATTTCAATACAAAGAGTAGGCAATCAGTAAATCGAATTTTCAAAATTATTCATTTGATGGGATTTTGAGAAAAATTTTGTAAGTGAATTTTGATACTTTTGAAGACTTAAATTTTGATTTTGTATAATTATTAAATTTTCATTCATTGAATTCAAGAAAATTCATAAATTTCTTCCATAATCAAAAGAAGAAACTCTAACACAAATAATAGGCAATCAGTAAATAAAATTTGCAAAATGATCCATTTTTCAGAATTTTGAGGCAAATTATACAGGGTGTCCTGTAATCCTCGATCCAGAAAAAATCCAATATTCCTTTAAGAATTTGGAGTCGAAAAGTCCTTTGCCACTTTTTACAAAACTCAAAATCAAAAAAGTTATTCAAGTTTAAAATTTAAACAATAAATACGCTTTTTCGACAAGTGGGGATAAAAACCACGGACCAAATTATACCTAAATTTTCTTCATATTTTTCCGAGTCGAAAAGTCCTTTGCCACTTTTCGCAAAACTCAAAATCAAAAAAGATATTCGAGTTAAAAGTTTCAACCAATCAGATTTCAAACTCGAATATCTTTTTATCTTTTTTTATTTTGAGTTTTGTGAAAAGTGGCAAAATACTTTTTCACTCAGAAAAATGTAAAAAAAATTTGAGTTAAGTTTGTCCGTGGTTCTATTCTCCACTTGTCGAGGGGGCCCATTTATTGTTTAAATTTAAAACTTTAATAACTTTTTTGATTTTGAGTTTTATAAAAAATGGCAAAGGACTTTTAGACTCGAAATTCGAAAAGGAATATTGGAGTTTTTTTTTGTATCGAGGACTTTGGGACACCATGTATAAGTAGATTTCGATACTCCTTTAAAAATTCCAATATTAATTTAAAAATTTTCGAACTTACATGTGTAAAAACACTCGAATCAGTACATTTGCCTATTGATTCGCGAGGCGTGGCCGCGAAAATGCTCTTATAAAAGGGGAAGTAGCGAGGGAGTTGGGAGGGGAAGGGATGACGATGATTCTCCCGGGGCTCGCGACTTTGCGCCGGGAAAGAGCGATATCCCGAGTCCTTCCCAGACTAGATCGGCCAAGGATGCGCGCGCCAGCGAATATGGGTCAATGTCGGGGCGAACATACGCCGCTGACCCACATATTGTTTAGCGTTGTCTAGCCTTCTGTATAGCGCTCCTCGCAGGCAAACCCCAGATCGTCAGGTGCGATTCCCCTTGCGCACCTGCCACCGCTGAGCTTAGCAACTTTTCTTCGCCTTTTTTCTCCTTTTAGAAATAAATCATGCTTGGAAGTTCGGAGGGTGGGCCTTGTTGCTAACTGAGAATTTCTGGAAGGCGATACTTTAAAAGCACCGTGTAAAGAAATTGCGAGTTTTTCGAATTGCGACCATGAAACTTTTACAGCTTAGGGTATCACGAATTCGGAATCTGGGAAATCGAAAAACTGAATTTCAAAACTTGGGGATTCACGGAATGTTTGTGGAATTAAGGGATAAGTAATAAAATTTAAAATTTGTAAGAGAACTTAGTTGGCTTGAGAGAGAAAAAAAATGACATTGATAATAGAAACGTCGCGTTCTTCAATAATGGAAGTCGATCGAATTAATCATTGTAATTACTCTCATGTGGGCGTTGCCATCGTGGTCATTACAAATTCAACGTGTTTCGTCATGCATTCATCGACTGTTGTCATTACTTGCGTAGCGCTGTGCTCGGTAATCGCGTCTACTATTTTACTTCGAAAAACCAAGTAGATGAGTTTAACGTACACTGAAAAACCAGTTTGGTTCACTTAATAGCTATTTGTTTATCTAGGTGTAAAAGTATGACGTTTCGCGGCGGGGCCAATGTTTTCGAAACAAGGATAAAGTAATGTCGACGTTATTTTATATCATATTTGTATTATTATAGCTTCAGCTACTTTTTCGTCTTTTTCTGTCCGAGTCACGTGACCTGTGCAGGTGCTTTACTCGTTGCCAAACACAATGTGAGATTCTTGCGTTGCTGTGCATGAGGTGAAAAACTCGCTGTTGATGGTTGAGATATAAAAAATAAATTTACAATCAGGGAGTAAAGACAAATTAATTTACCAGAAAAAACTAATAGTAAAAACTTTTTTATAGAATACATCGTTTGATAGAATGTACGTATGTGAATGAAAACCCGTTAATTTTATTGATGAATAAATTAAAAACCGTCAAAAATTTGCCAGTTACTAAACGTCGAATCGTTGAGGCCTTTTTTAAAAACGTCAAAGAACTCCTCCTTTCGACCATACCTCAGCAGAATCTGTTATTGAGCGAAGCTAGCGATTAGTGGCGAAAAAAACTGCGCCCAAAGACTACAGGAACAATGGCCCCTTGCGATTGGTCAAAGCCGCGCTTTTAGAAAACAACGGGTGCGTGCTATGGTACCTAACAATCGATGTTTTTTGAACCTCTTTCATCCCCCTTTTAAACATTCGAATTCCGTAACGTTGCACCTTTTCTCATGCGTGGATATATGCAATATGTGCACATGCTCCATGTTGGGTTTCCTTTCGAAAACACCGTGAACGGGATGAGATCCGGAATAGTGAGCCAGAAAAACCAGTTCTGTCGAAGGATGAAAACGGAATAGTTTGCGGGTCCACTTAACCTTTTCTCATGAGGCGGTTATCGCTCGTGTCCCATGGAGTGATAAAGGACCGGCGTTTTTATGCGATTGGAAAATGAAAACGAGTGTAATTCACAGCGGGAGGTAGTATGGTGGTAATTTTCTTGGAAAAAAATTTTTTTGGATTTATTGGCATGGTGAAATTGTTTTGAGGGAGGTTTTCGGTTCTTTTTTGAAATAACATAAGGGGAATATTCTGCAAAATTCTGAATTCAACAGGGTTGCAGTTTTACCTAATCGTTGAAACTTTTTCAATTTAGAGAATTCATCGACGTTGGCTCAGAGGCATTAGAGGCGTAGGCAGAAAAATGCTTGAGAGGGATTTTTTGAAAAATCCTGTCTCGATATTATTTTCTTAGAAATCTATAAAAGGATAAAAAAATTGTAGATCACTATGATTCTTAGAGCATGAAATTTCAGAAAGCTATATGGAAATTCATAATACCAGAAACCCCTTCGAGTTGTATATATGCAGCGAGGAAATATGAAAAATACCAAAAATATTAGAAAAAGATAAAATTATAATCTCAGTGACTTAAAAATCACGAAAATAGAGGTCCATTAGGGGAAGGTGGGGCAAGACGGGGATCGTAACGTTTAACGAATTTTATAACATATAAAAATAAGTTGTATTTAAACAACTGTTATGTAAATCTTTCG
>JAPYZL010083041.1:0-13613 GCA_030522825.1 Platygaster orseoliae
GAATACTTTGAATAAAAAATTTGAAAAACTCGAGATATCTTGTTTATTTTGCGATTAATGGAATCAGTCTCGAAACTTAATGGACGCACTGTGTATAAGCGAAAGTGCCATCGGAACAGCTGCTACTTTCATATTTCCTGATGATGATTTCTGTTATAAATATGGATGTGTATCTAGTGTATCTGGATTGGAAGTAAAAAATCAAAATAATAGTAAATAATTGATTTGGCGGATGATGATTTCTGATTCGTATTAACAAGAAATCAACCTTAAAAAAAATGGTAATGAGTTTCTTGTTAAAGCTGGAATAAAAGATATGATAAAAAAAAAACTTTTTAAACTAGAAATATTAGTTGTGGATATTACAAATATCGTATTTCTCTATTTTTTGACTTTTTTCAAATTACCACAGGTTCTTATCTATTGCACTACCATTATACAACTATTATTTCATGACTTCACGGTAATTCCTTTTCCAGGACTAGAAATTAAAAAAAAACCAAGGGCATCATTACTAGATCATCTTCATTGACACGTTTGTGCACACGCGAAGGTCGAAGCAACTCCTAATTGCCTCTTTCCTGGCTGGAATTTCTGCTACATACATATAATAATTTTTCTTGTAAACTTTGCTAAAAATGATGAAATAATGACTGAAACCGATAGTTTTTTCAATTAAATAATGATTTTTAATAGATGAAAGGAAGAAATTACTACATTCATAAACGGAAACATCTTTGTGAGCAAATCTTTCGATAGGGAATAAAATTGTACAATTCTGTTTCTCAAGCTTTCGGCTTTTATTCAGCTGTCTCTAGAAAGTTACATTTTTTCCAAAAAACTGCCTTATTATAAAAAGTTTGAATAATTTTTTAGTATTATCATTACAGATTTCGTTGAGTTTATAGTCAGTCAAAATCCAATGAATTCTGTAATAATGAATTAGAAAAATTTATCAAATTCTTTGCACTAAAATGTTGCTTTGTAAAAAAAAAATATCATTTTCTGAAGAGGACTGAAAACCATGAGATTATAAAATCGTATTTGCCATTAAAAAATTAGCTCCCAAAGTTTGGTATCGAATTTATATTGTAAAAGAAGTCACTAACTTACAAAAAATAAGAAAAACTACAAATACGTATTACGTTTTTGCTGTAGGTTGAGATCACTCAACTTCTGAAATTCATGAAATTTAAAATAGTGCATCATTTACAGCTAAAACATCTCAGATTCAAATACTTTAAGAAACTCGCAAAAAAAACTATTAATTATTAATGTGAAATTTCTCTACTCGAAGTGTGAAATAAAAATCAGCTGACTTTTGTCGGAAAGATTTGACTGCGCGTTCAGTTGGTGCACGTGGGAAATTCAAACAAATGTTGAATTTCAGACCGACAAATAAAACTCATTTTACTGTTTAAATGAATTCAAAACTAAATGAATATTAGTTACGTTGAAATTGAAATTTAAAAATACATTTTCAATAACAAAACTATGAATTATGGGAATGTCTGAAATATTAATCAAAATGACACATACAGGCATGTACAAGCGGCAAGGCAAGGATTTCTCTTGCACTGACCTGGAATTTTGTTATGGTGTGATTGTCATCATATAAATAGCTCCGCATTTTGGTGTGATTGTGAACGCATTAAATAAAATTTAAAGAAAAAGCATTTCTAGTGAAAACAAAACTGTTGTGTGTTAAATAACACACGGCAGAAATAAAACTTTACGTGTGATTTTTAAAAGCAAAAGTGTAAAAACTAATAATACACGAAAACCAATAAGCAAGAAACAGATACAAGTCAAAGGAAAAAAACTGTTGTTTGTTGAAGAACACACGGCAGAAGTGAAACTATGCGTGTTATTTAAAAAAGCAAAAATGTAAAAACAAATACTACAAAAAAAAACTGTTGTGTGTTATAGGACACATGGCAGAAGTGAAACTTTCCGTGTGATTTTAAAAATCAAAAGTGTAGAAACAAATACTACAAAAAAAACTGTTGTGTGTTAAAGAACACACGGCAGAAGTGAAACTTTGCGTGCGGTTTTAAAAAGCAAAAATGTAAGAACAAATACTACAAAGAAAAAACTTTGGGTGTGATTTAAAAAATCAAAAGTGTAAGAACAAATACTACAAACAAAAATTGTTGTGTGTTAAAGAACACATGGCAGAAGTGCAACTTTTCGTGCGATTTTAAAAAGCAAAATAGTAAAAATAAAAACTACAAAGAAAAAAAACACAAAACAAACAGATACAAATCGAGGAGAAAATACGAGTAAATGAAAAGAACCAAACATTATTGAATTTAAAAAATTATAAATTGAAATTTAAAATTAAAAATTTGAAATAAAATTTGAGTTTCACTTCTCTTGCACAGTTTAAGGTTTAAGCACACGATTCAAGGTTTGATGCAAGAGAAGTGAAACTGAAATTGAATTTTAAATTTTGAATTTTGAATTTCAATTTTGAATTTTTCAAATTCACTGATGTTTGGTTTTTTTCATTTACTTGTATTTTTCTCTTCGGTTTACATGTTTTTTTTTTTTGTTTTTTTTTACGTTCAAAGTTTACTCTTATCGAATTTGAATGTTTGAAGGTAAAATTCTACTAATGCTTCTAACAAAAAGTTGCAAGTTTGCTTAATTTTTTTTATAGCCGATGTCGTTAGTTTATCAAAAAATATCAGACACGTGTTTCATTTTGTCATATCTCAAAAGTTGATGGAAAAACGTTGTTCTAAAAATTCCAACAAAGTTACGTTATTATGACGTCTATATGACGTCATTTGAAGACTCAATTTTTCAAAGAAACAAAAATATACGGATCGGTTTACTTTGGAAATAATATAATAGATACACTCGTTGCCCAAATTGATTTTTTTTTCATGCGACTTCCCAATCAATAGATATTTTGACTATAACTGACTCGATTTCAACCTATTTGTTTTTCGAAATTTTACCATAATAGTTGATTTCGACTTGTCTATTATAATAGCTTATTTTTGAATTAATCAACTTTAAAATATTTTCTGTGTGAAAAACATTCGTTTCATCGAAATATCTGAAAGAACTGAAAGTTGAATTTTCGACTTGTTTTTAGGCTGGAAATATTTTATTTCGTTTTGTATTTTAATGTTTCTGTTGGTGTTTCAATCTCGTATTTGAAAGTATTCGATCTTTATCTAGTAATAAAGTTCATAATTTATAATTAATAATTTGCAATTAAATATAATATAAGTATATTATATTCAAAGTTAAATCTCGATTTTATTAATTTAAGTATATAAAATATAATAATAATAATATTATTATAAAAATGTATATCATAAATAAATTAGTTTATACAATAAATATATAATTGAAAAATAGAATCATATGAATATAAATTAAAAATTTATAATAAATATTCTGGTAATATATTCAAGTAATGGAAGTCAAAAAAGGACGATAAGAATTGAAGAATAATAAAGTGATGTTCAATTTGATTAAACAGGATTTTAAAAATTCATTCAGGATTGTAGGCCGGAAAAATGTTTGGATGAGTTTTTTGAAAGAAAAACAGATATTATTTATATTTCTCTGAAATATTATGATTTTGAATTTTCGCGCTGCTGCGACTTCGAGTATCGATTATCCGAGAGCTTCGAGCGCAGGCCGCTAGAGGCGTCGCGCAGAACGCTTCTCGCATTCTTGTTGTTGTGCAAAGTGCATAAATCGTCCTGAAAACGGACGATCTTGGGCGATTTGTTGTAATAGTCTCCCCTGAGCGGTGTACATGTTTCTTCACCAAGGTAAGGTAAAACTGTGTAATGTTATGTTCTACTTATTTGTTTAATGTGTTGTCGAAAATTTTCAGCAAAACTTACGTTGCAAGTGCACATATACATTGCTGATTCATTTTTTAGTTCGTCGCTCTCATAATACGATTGTATAATGAATTTTTGAAATTTTTCCATACCACGCATTGTTGGTTTCCCGTATGTACTGGTCTGAAACTGGTCGTCTTCCCTGTGCAGTGTAGTTTCTTCGCCAAGGTAGTGACTACGTGATGTTATGTTCTACTTCTTTTTTCGTTAAACATCGATTGGCAGTTTCTAGCTCGGTGTTCAACACCTTATAAATGTCCGTGTCAATATTCTATGTACACATCTCCACTTAGTTAAGAATAGCTAGTGAAATGTCACTATGTGAAGATATGTTTTCAGTATTTCGTACACAAATTTGAGGTATTTTTGGCTTGCAACTTTCTTAACACGATTAAGAAATAAATTTTGGAAAATGTGCCAAACGACGCATTGTTGAGATCCTTGAATATATTCTCTGTACACACTAATATACAAAGGTAATGTGAATATGTGTCTAAAACACGGAAAAAAGTGTTTTCTGTACTAAAACACGGAAAAAGTGTTTTTTTCGTGCACACAGTGACAATTGTTAACTGGAATAGTCATTAGATTTTTTTGTCACTTTTTATTGTCGTTGAATTTGCGGAAGTGTATCTATTGTACATTAATTTTTTGTGTATTATTAACATTGTACATTTGTATATAAACTTATAGTGCATACAGTTTTTTGTGCAGCGGTTCATTATGCATAAGGCATATTATAATTCTTTACTTTCATGAAAAAAAGATATTTGGTTCAGAATTATTTCAACTCATAATAAGCAACCTAAAATATACAAATGATTCTTAAGAATGTAGTTATTGGTAATAATAATTTCATGATAATTTATTCATAATTATGAAAAAAGTAGTTCAAAAATACTTAGAAATAAAACCAATACTTGCTTGTGTTACTGATCTCTACCCTTAGTGATTTCGATTCTTATAAAAACATTATAAATATCTGTGTAAGATGGGTCTTACAAAATTCTTATAAGAAAATTTTTTTGAAAATAGTAACATTATGAGAACCTTAAAAGAAAAGTTTTTCTTATAAAATTCTACTTACTGTAGAAATTTTTAGAAAATAATTTCAATATACAAATTTTTTCTATACAAAATTTATGAAAAACTTGGTTTTATAAGAAAATTTTTTGTTCAGCAGTTTTAAAAAGAAACTTCGTTTTTAACTTTTTAGGTTCTTTGTATTTTTTATTTTCAGTGCATGACTATATTTTGAGAGTTTGTTTAATTCTTCGTTTTCAATGTTAATATTCTTTCAATACGTTATTTTTAATATAATTTTGCGGAATATGTTATATTTAAATATTCAATGAATTATTATATTTCGTGTTTTGAATAAGATTTTGATATTTTTTAAAATATTGTAACTGTTATTGATTCTTATAAGGTCGCTTTAAAAGAAAATTCATTTTATAAGAATTTTCTGAGGTCGACTTTATAAAAAACGTAATTCTTAGAAGAAACTTCTTAACATAATTTATTATTTTCGATAGAATTATTGCGAAATTATTTTTAACAGAATTATATTTTTGAATTTAATCAATTATCGCCAATTATCATGTTTTATCACCGCAACTTTTTTGCGATTAATTACGTTTAATTTGTTACATAGTCGAAATAATTGTGTGTTTTTATTAAATTGTAAATGTGAATTTTTATTTAAAAAGATACGATGAACATGACATATAAATATACAGAATGAACCAGTTTAAATAGATCGAAATGTACTCTAATTTCATTCATATTTTTCACAGTAAAATTGTCTTTTGCCGCTTTTTGTAAAATTCAAAACAAAAAAGCTGTTCAAGCCAAAAAAATTTGAACATTAAATTTACTTTTACAAGTGGAATCAGACATTACTGAGAAAACTTGACCCATTTTTATAAAAAAATATTGTATTGTGGAATCAGTCTCAAACGTAGTTTTAGCCGGTAATTTATGCAATTTTTCATTATATTATAAATTGTTAACATTAACAAATGAATTGTTGTAGTAGACTCATGTGTTTTTAAAATTTCCATGATATATTGCATTTTCTACCATATGCACTTTTGTTTCATTTTCTGCAATATATTATGATTTCCACTTATTCACATTCAAAGAAAAAATACAAATTTTTGCCAGTATACTATATTGTCAGTTTCAATTATTGACATTCTGGAAATTTACCGAAGATTTTACAATATTATATGCATGTATTGAATTTCGTATACTAGTATAATATAATATATGAATCATGCAAAAAGTTTACATTCTGAACATTTCAACTTCTCTCAAATAATTGATTAAAAACTGTCATACATATATTAATTTATGTTAACTCTACAATATTGTGAAACGCAAGATAAAAATTTCAAAATCTGCAACAATATAAAAGTTTCAATTTCAGAACTTTTTGTCACAAATATGTCCATAAGCGTATACGAAAATTATCAAATTTTCTAACAACTCCATACCCAACAGACCAAACAAAGAACTTTCAAACTAGAAATCTTCATCTGAATAACATAAACGTCAAATTTCTAAATTTCCCAATTTTTTTCAAAATACTACAAGTACTTAGCTATTGTTCCATTATTAAAGTACTATTATTTTACAATTTCACCATAATTTCTTCTTGAAAACACGAAAAAGAAGAAAAAAAAACATCAAATAGAGGGCATCACCACTGGCCCGTCTTTATTGACACGTTTGTGCACACGCGAAGGTATGGCATGCGATTGCGAGCAGCCAGGGCGCTCAGCCTTTGGTGGCCAGCTAGGTGAGCCAACAAGCTAGTGTCCAACGGTCCAGAACACGCTCGGCCCCGGGGCGCTGATATAAACACGAAATGGGATCCGTAATACGGCGGGCAGGGGAGCACTCGTTCGTTTCCGCAAAGCCCCACGCGTATCTGATAACATGCCGGAATCACAGGAACACGTGTTGCCGTGGCCCACTCGACCTACCAATGCTTGAAAGCATTCGTGCGCGATTAAATACCTACCGCGACGATTCGAGCGATCCCAATTCAAAAGAAATGAGTATCGTGAAATTCGATGCAATCGATGACGATTCAGTTTTTTGTAGGAGAATGTAAAGAATTTCGAACCACTGAGAGTAACGTTTATTCCTATCAAATAAGATTCGTTTATAGTTAACAAATCTCATACTTGGATATAAGCAAATAAATATTGTTTTTGTTCAAAAAGGCTACTTGTTTATACTAATGCATTATTTGTGAACAGTTCAGAAACCTATTTTTGATCAAGAATGTGATTTGGAAATCATCAACAAATCTGTGACATTTTGCTTCTAGTTAAACATTTATTTCTAAATTTAAAAAATTTTGAGTTTCACGTGAGTTATGAGCTAAAACCAAAGTGTAGTTCGACATTTCCCTCATTCCCATATGATGACTCGGAACTGTTTAATTGATTGTTGTTTGATTAATTGTTAATTATATAAACTTCATGTATTATTATAATCCTCATATATTTTTTATCATTATTGTTTACTAAAATTATTTATCCGTAACCTTTCAGGTATCATTTCTTATGAGATATATTTGATAATAGTATATTTTTTCACTAGTGTGGAAAAGTTTTTTCTAACGAATCTGAGAGTTGCAATGCGAGCCGAAGGCGAGCGTTGTAATCAAATGAGTTAAAAATTTCCATTCTCAAAAACAGTTTTAATCTAATACAAAAAATTTTCTAATAAAATTATCATCGATTGACTTATAAGTACGCATTAATTGCCATTAATTTGGATTTATATTTACTACGAAAACAATCTTGAAATTTAGCGAGAAACTCCTTCCAATAACTGGAAGACTTCATGTTTCTTTCTCAACCAGTCGAATTGAGCGAAGATTTTTCCGTGATTTTTCTTTTAGGTAAACGATGCGGAAGCTCATCACGGTAACGTTAATTATTGCGAAAGCTCGCGAAACGTAAGCTCTTTTGACGCCGTGCAACAGAAATACTTTCTCATGAACGCTGCTGTCGGTTGTCCTGGTCTTGATCAGTAGCGTGTGCAAGAAAAAATTCGAAGTTTTGATATCCAGAAATATTGAGAATATTAAAAATTGAAACAATAGTACTGAATTATTATAGTAAGTAACATTGTATAATCATTTTGCAACGTATAGTACTACATTTATGTTATTTTCATCTTCGATTTGTATCGACTGTTATCAAAAAAACTCTGTGAACGCCTATTCAGAAAGTCAGTTTTCAAAGACGTACCTACATAATACTCTATTTTGAAAAACAAAAAAAAAACGTAAAATTTCAGAAAAATGTATGACAGAATAACTATACTTCTTTTCATTTTTTTATACTTTTAGATCACGAATCTAGCACTTTTTCCTATATGTGTATTTCCTCCGTGTGTTTTACGAAAATTTCAAAGAAACGCCTTACATAC
Source organism: Platygaster orseoliae (assembly GCA_030522825.1). Classification (NCBI taxonomy): domain Eukaryota; kingdom Metazoa; phylum Arthropoda; class Insecta; order Hymenoptera; family Platygastridae; genus Platygaster; species Platygaster orseoliae. The sequence goes on from JAPYZL010083041.1 coordinate 8,325, forward strand.
AGCAAAACACTACACAAGTTATCTAAGTCAAAAATTATTATTACTAGAGTCTTCTTTTAACCTTTTCCAACAATCAGCTACATACATTTAGCATACATCAAATTATGCACTTTGAAAACTTCTCACGCTCGTAATTTGCGAAAAGCAGCTATTTTATCAAGTGTGTGTTGCTGTCAATAACATGTTTCTTCGAAATCGATCGACATCATTTTAAAGTATCTTATCTATTGAACCATCGATTTTGGGGCGAGGGCACCGTCGCGCAAATTACACGCGTCGAACGAAAATTCCCTTCTTGACTCTTGAGAACAAGTAGTTCGCGTCGTCTTTCCGCATAGTTTCAGTGCATCGTCACTTCATAGCTGGCGATAACGCTTAATTAGAAGCTCACTCGAGTTCTCGTGAAACTAAAGGGACAACATGCGAAAAAGGAAAAGGGCTGAAGTGACAAGTCATCGGAATCGCTAAGGGTACTTGAATCGATAAAAGTATTTTATTACCGAAACCAATTTGTGTCTTGATTTGCTACAATAAGTTCGTTCTGTTCTTCAGACTATATCATAAATGTTTTCAATTGCGTTCAAGTTGTTTTCACTATTCCTGTTTCTAACATGACCTAAAGACATGTTGACATGTTGCGACAGTTGGAAAACAATTACTGACTATATAGAATTCACATTTATCGTAGGAAAAAATTGGAAATGTGAATGTCGGTACGAGCTTGAAAGCCTGAGGCAAGAGACCTGCCTGGAGTCGTGCATTAAAAGGAAATCGTACTGATGGATCAATTCGCCTAAAAGTCTATCCCCGTTCGCTCCTTATTTGCATAACAAAATAACCCGCTCAAATAATCTAGCGCGTGTGCCGCCTCTGTGTCACACCCATGAACGGACGTTTAAGCAGATTAGTAATCTCGCTCTGAAGTCAGAGTAGTAAAGGAAAGGAACGGAATTTCAAAAACGTTTCAGGATAGGTCAGACTTTTCCGAACTGCACAGAAACCGTTTGAACGCTGATGAAAATTGTATTCAATATTTCTCGAGTCGAAATATCATCTTCATTTTCGACTTTTTTCAACGTCAAACTTCTTAATTTGAAGGTTGAAACGTTCCAAACAATTACTTCTGACTTTTTTTAAGCTTTGATGATTACATCTATTAACAATTAAAGAAGTTAAAATGAATACAAGCTTCATCTTATGCTCTGCACTGTACTTAACTCTTTTCTAATTCCCGAATTTTATATTTAAATAAGATTAACTAATCAAAGAATTTTTATATTTCTCTGTCATACCTTTCACACTTAAAAACAATGTGACTAACGTCAAAGTAAAACCAATTTTTCAGGAAAACCATCTTATTAATGTTCATTAGGCACGCTGAAAAAGCACCCATACTCATAACACTTGATACCTTGCAAAGTGTCGTATTTTTTTTCCTACCGGTACATTTGAAATCGGATATTTCCCGGGCGCATTTTCATACGATAAAAGGTAAAAGTTTTGTGGGAAGGTCTTTTTTCTAAATCTTTCGTTTCCGTGACGCGAAATCTCAGCGAATCGCACGAGCATTCGCGTGCACGCGAAATATGCCGGCAATTAGGCTTAAAAGTGAGATTACAATACTTGACACGCGGTGCTTTTTCGGGATCTACATGTCTGCGCACTCCCCCCTATTTTTTCAGCGTACCTGCCAAGGCAACTGATTGCATGGACTCGAGCAAACAGTGCGCGTTTTATTTTTCCGAATTCGATCCCCTCCGTCAGGCGCGAAGGGAAGAAATATAAACGCGGGAGCTTTTGACGCTTTTTCGCCCGCAACTCGCGAGCGTGACTGGAATTGAAAACGACGAATTTAACAATGATTTTCACTGCGAATTTTTTCAAGGCTTTGACAGTGTTTTTTTTTTTTGCATTGAGCGAAAATAATCGAGATATTTCGGAAGTTTGTAGAAAGATTTAGTAAAGAATCACAGTAACAGTTATGTTTTTGGAGGAGAAAGTATTCTTTGTTCAACGTGTGAAAAAGGTCACTTTTCCATACTTTTTTTTCTATAAGGAAAAAAAGGATCAATATTTGTGTGATTTGTGCAATCTTTAAACCTTTCAGCATCATAAAACACTTGCAAAACTGTTTTTCAAAAATTAATTTGATTGATGTTTCAAAACGTAGGAAGAGCCTGAAAGTAAAGAAGTTTCGAAATGTTTTACACAGGTTATGAATTTTTAAATTTGACACTGCGAAGTATGTGGCGCTGCCACATACCAAGTTTTACTGGAGCTTTATGAAGCGTTTTCTCTGGCGTGTAGGACGTGACCTCGGCATTTTACACGCGGTTACCACGGATCGTAATACGTTTACACTTGCTGGTTCTTCTTTCCATCCATAATGCACGAGCCTCTACTCCTTATACATGCTTACGCATCTTCCTATGCGGAAAGTGCGACCGTCATTATGTTTCGGATGTTTCAATTCAGTCAATATTTTTCAAAAAAGTTTGTTTTTTCTTCCAGCTTTTTATTAATGTCTGTTACAACATAAGTTTGCACATTTCTTACAAGAAAACCTTTTTTTTTATTTCGATGAAAAATATCTGTTTATATGTATTTCTTCAAAATAAAAACCTTCGTGCTTTTCCTTGATGAATCTCTTTTAAATTTTCATATCATGAAAATTCGAAAAAAGATTAATTAACAATAAACAGTTTTGTAATCAATTTTAAATAAAACTGTTGTGTATAAAAATTATATCACCATATTTTTTTGCTTTATCATTGAATCACCTTTGCACTTTATCCGTATCATTTTAGTTTCGCTATAAATATTTCAAGGGACATTTTTTTCCCGGTGGAAAGGGTACAAAAGGTCGACGATGCATCGGATAACAAAAATAAAAATTATACATCGAATGCGTAGAGCAGAAGCGTGTGACACGTAATCCATGAAAGAAGTGGTTGGTACTCAGTTTTCCCTATGCTTCGCGTGTCGCATACTTGAGTTGCAAAAAAATACAACGAGCATCAAACGCTTTTTACTACCATTTTTTATCACAAAAAAAAGATACTAAATGTTCGTAACATAATACATACGATCAAAAATTACGAAAATGTAAATAATCTATATATATACGATATTCAAAATCTACGTAGATATTATTTTGAAAGTACTGGAAATCTATTGAAAATAAAAATCTAGAGCATTGTATTTAGAAATCTAAATAAGAATCTGAAAATAAATTACAAAACTATAAAAATAATAAAAACTTATAATCGTTTTCAATTTAGATACATTAGCATCGAATTCTACACATCTGTAAAGTAAGTCATGGAATTCCAAGAAATACAATATTAATATTTGATGTTATATGATATTTGTACTCCAGGGTCGTACATTTTTCATATACTTATTCAATATGATGAAAACCGAATTTGTTTTTTTCTAATACTTTAAGTATTTTTCCTATTTTCCCATTATTTATACAACTCGAAGAGATTTCTGATATTATAAATTTCTACATAGCTTCCTGAAATTTGATGGTCCAGAAATCAAAATATTCTATAAATTCTAAACATTTTTCTAGATTTTGAAGAAAAACCCCTCATGAACATTTTTCTACCTACGCTCCTGGCTATTGTACATTACCAACCATTCGAATTTCTTTCGTTTCCAAGACATCTCTGATTAGCTTTAGCAGCAAAATAAAAAAAACACTTTCGTTGAAAATTACGAGCAGTTTTTCCATCGAACTTTTCGTACCTCTTTTTACTTCACGTTAATGAAATAGAGAATCAATATGCAATCGAAAAATCAAGCAAAATCATAATTCGATTGCCCGAAGGAGGGAGATTCGTTTATTAATTGGAGAAACAAGCAAATGATGAAATGGCTTTACAATTCGAATCGATTAATCAATTTCGCCACGCTTTGCTCATGGTCGACGAATCATTATTCGTTCGACTGTGTAATTATGAGCGCTTCATAAAGAATCCTCGGCATTAATATAATCTCGTTAATGATTATTAATATCTTCAGCTCTGTGCATTTTGTACTTCATAACTGCGAGTCCGACATTTCCTATTTCGGCGGTTTGATGGAGCGGTGGTTTCATATTATGGGGCAGTCTTGCTTTTGCAGATCCCTTTCAAAAGGCAACAGAAGACCGCATGGACAAAATAACTGGTATATAGTATTTGCAACTACAACGCAATGAAACTTGTTAAACAAATAGGAATTTTTACTATACATTTCAGCATCTACCATTGCATAGAAAATAGAAATTACTGAAATTGAGAGTAAATACTACAATGATAACAAGTACAAAGTACAATATAAAAATATAAAGAAACACTTTGTACTTGAATATAATTCAAAGTATTATAATCTCGGACTTAAGCAACAGGCTTAACAAATCTAGCGATTTCCGCCATACACTTTTCTATGTGTATCTAAAACATGAAGTCAACATTTAAAAATTCAATCAAGATTGATCATGAGGTAAGGTCGTTGAAGTGTAAATTACAAGCGTATGTATGAAAATTCACTTTCTAACTTGGGAGAATCTACGGCAGTTAGCTCTATCTTTCCTTCTAATTTCAGTGCATCGTGACTTTGAATAATAATTTTCTTTGACAAATCACAATCATCAAGAGTTATCGAATTTGCAGGTTATATTTCCAATTGAGTCTGTTTTGAAGAATTCGCAACATTCGCAAAACAGGAAAATTTTTTAGTTATCGTGAACTTAAAGAAGAAATTTACAAAGTCTATTTAGAGTTTTGAGAACAGTTTCAAACGAGATTGTAAAATATTTTGTGTCGCCTCTCTAAGTAATCAAAACGTATGAAGAACCCTATGAAAACGACGACCTATATACAACATATATAAAGCATATATAGGACATATATGACATACTTGTACTTATATAAAGCATATATTCGGCAAACGTAATGTATATATTCGGCATATATAATGCATATATTCAGTATATATAATGCATATATTTGAGATATAAAATACCTATACAGGGTGATTCGGAGACCACGTTACATAGAAAAACTACATGTTCCTTGTTGAATTTCAAGTCGAAAAGGAACATGTAGTTTTTCTATGTAACGTGGTCTCCGAATCACCCTGTATAAAGCATATATGCGAATTGATATATGTTGCAGTTATGTCATGTATTAGTCATTGATAGGTCAATTGACGGGCTTAAAGCAAAAGTCAGACGCTTAAAGCTACTGAGCAAAATACAGATGGAATATTCACAGCGCAAGAACGAGCTGCAGAAAGTTG
>JAPYZL010083054.1:0-14397 GCA_030522825.1 Platygaster orseoliae
ATCTTCAGAGATCTACCAGCAGATCTATGGAAATGACCAGAGATCAACAAATAGATCTATAAAGATCTTCATAGATCTACCAGCAGATCTGTGGAAATGACCAGAGATCAACAAATAGATCTATAAAGAGCTTCGTAGATCTACCAACAGATCTATGGAAATCAACCGAGATCTACAAGTAGATCTACGAAGGTATACGGAGATCTAGTAGTACATCTATAAGAATCTATGGTGATCTACGAGTAGATTTATAAAGATCTACCTGTAGATCTATGTAAGTCTATGGTTATCTATTACAAGATCAAATGAGATCTATAGACATCTATAGTAGATATCTAAAATCTCCTACAGATATTCAGAGATCTATTGTAGATCTCCAGATATCTACTCATTTTTACCTAGGTTGCTACAATGAAAATGTAGAATTGACGGTTTCGACTTTGGCTTGCCTATCAAAGTAATTGATTCAGCATAAAGACGAAAATTTTCAGACAAATGTTGCTCATGGTTGTTTGAAAAACTTAAAAAAACTGTCCAGGTAAAAATGCGTAGATCTTTTGATATCTACAGAGATCCCAGATTTAGGTACATCTCTATAGATCTATAGAGATCTGCAAAGATGATGCGAGAGATGAAATATAGAGATCTACTTGTAGATATACGTAATTATACGAAGATCTACCAGCAGATACATGAAAATGACCAAGCTCAACAAATAGATCTATGAAGATCTTCGTAGATCTACCAACAGATCTATGGAAATCAACCGAGATCTACGGAGATATAAGGAGATCTAGTAGTACATCTATAAGAATCTATGGTGATCTACGAGTAGATATACAGATATCTACATGTAGATCTCCAGATATCTTCTCATTTTTACCTGGGTGCTTTTACCCATAAGACTCAATGTAATGTTATGTAAAGTTTATTAATTTATAACAAAAAATTTTTACAGTAATACGAGTAGTAATTTTGCACGAGTGCTATGAACACTTTGAAGTTTTCATGTGACTTTTTCTCAAAATATCTTGTTCATAATTCGATTTATGAAAGTAATGCTTCAAATTCGACCAACATGAAATGCCAAAAGGGAAAAATCAACCCTCTTCGAAAGTTCGAATTTCCCGGTAATCACGTGACGAGGGTTGTTCCATGGCGTAGCCTCGCTGCGCCCGCATGCGCCCCCGCCCCGATCGATAAGCCCCGCGACGACTCAGTATCGCCCAGGAAAACGTCACGAGGCGCCGGGGGTGTCCGAGGTCGCCCGTTATCACATTCGCCGAGCGCGAAACGCGAGAAAAAGCCCCGTCGCTGCCGCGATTGTCGCATCCCGGCGTTTCGGGGCCCCCCGCAGTGCGCGAAATCCGGCGCCATTTTCTCGTAACGGCCCAACCGCCTGGGCGTTTCCGCGGCTCCGCGTTTTTTGTGATTCGCGAAAATCGCGCGTATTCATGGTTATTGGGGCTAACGAGGGGTGAATCGAGTGAAAGTGCTGCGCGTGGAATCGAGTGAGAGAGGAAGACGGGGTCGCGACAGGGCGCAGCTGAGCTCGGGCCAGGCACGACCCACAGCCCTACATTCTTGCCCGCGACCTAACCTCAATCGAGCTTTTTGAATTATCGAAAGCGCGCACGCACACGCACGCGGCGTATGAGCCGCACGCACGCATCCGCACGCACCAGCGCCGGACACGTTCGCATGTTCCGCAGGTACGTCGTTTGGCTTTTTTTGCGATTCGCCTTGTTGTTATTTCGCATTAGCGGTGTGTCGGGCTTGACCTACATGCGCCGACACGCGCGGGGTGGCTGTGCGCGTGCACGCGTGAGCTACCCCGTAGCGCAGTCGAGGATGTAGTAGCAGTTTATGCGACTTGATTTTTCCCATTTCCCTGCGGCTATGTGTCTTCTGTCATATGCAGGCTGGAAAAGCAATTTACTTGGCGAAAACTACTCTCTCAGATCAAATTAGCCAAATTTAACTATTTGATAGTAAGTAAGTTTTGATATAATAATAATGATAGTAACTTATAAAATAACAAATAAAATAATGATAGTAACTATTTGATATTAAGTAGTTTCTTTCCCGCTTTCACCGTTGTGGTTTGTATTTTAGAGCTCACGGTTTTTTGACATTCTTATAATCAGATTTTTAAGAGACTGATTATGGACTATTTTCCCAGTCTGAAATTGTCTTTTGACAACGGGAAGATACAAATGTAATGTTCGGCTTGTGTTTTATTACCTTGAAAAGGACCAAATGTATGGCCGAAAGCTTGGAATTTATGTCAACATTCTTTTAATTATGGATCGGAGTGATTAATTATACTTTTTTTCCTTATTTGATAGTAATTTTTTACTATTAGTATTATTTACTAATATAAATTTACTGCATTTTTGAAAAACTATCATTGCAATCGAGAGAATTGAAACTTTTTAAGATTCATGGATTGCAAAACAGCCTCGCTATTTTGAACATTAAGCTTAGCGTAGGAATTTTAAAATATTCGTGCATTTCGCCAGTTTTTGATAAAACTTCTGGTTTTTCATGATTTTCGTATAAATTTTGATAAAAATAACACTGAAAAACAAATTTGCTTGGTTCAAACAAACATTTGGTCGTTTTTTGACTAAAGAAATATTTGGTTTACCTAAATAAATAGCTTTTTTTTCTAAATAAGTAAGTAGTTCAGACAAACACATTTTTTTTGACTCTTAAATATTTTTAGTTCGGATAAACACATTTTTTGTGACTGTTAAATATTTTTGGTTCGGACTAACAAATTCAAGTTAGCAGAAACATAAATTTTTTTGACTGAAACAAAAGTTTTTAGAGTCTAATAAAATTTGTTTGTTTAAACCAAAAATTTATTTAAAAGAACCGAATATGTGGTTGATCAAATAACGAACAAACGTTTGTTACAATTAACCAAAGTGGATTTTCAGTGCAGCATTCGTATCAACAAATTGAGATAAATGGAGATTCTTTGAATTACGGAATTTATCGAATTGAAACCAAAATTCTCAAAAAAAAATTTCGTATTTTCGAATGTAAATCTAATACAAACTACATTACAAAAATCTTCGAAAATAAATATAAAAACTTTATATCTCATACCAGTTAAAAACTTTCGATAGTTTAAAAAAGTTGGACGGTGCAGTTCTTAATACTGATGTCTAAATTTACATTTAAAGTGTATAACAATATTAATTTTTATGTTCCGATCAGTGAACATTCAATAATTCAGAAAATCGATACATCAATCGCTGACGAAAAAATTCTAGAAAAAAAAATTGCATTGTAAATTGTATGCAATAAAATATTCACTTGCTTAAATACACTGAAAAACCAATTTGGTTGGCTCAAACAAACATTTTATCGTTATTTGATCAATCAAATATTTGGGTTGCTTAAATAAATTTTGAGTTCAGACAAACAAAATTTTTTTGACTAAGTTTCAAAGAAAATTCACTATTCTGCCAACTTGAGTTTGTTTGTCTAAAATAAAAAAATTTCACAGTAAAAAAAATTTGTTTATCTGAACTAAGAATTCATTCAAGTAAACTAAACTAGTTTTTTAGTATATACTCAAAAGTATCTTAAAAATCCTATACAGTTTACGAATATTCTATAAATTTGCAAGTATCGATATCTTTTTTGTCACTTACTCCCCCATACTTTGACTCGTTATTATTTCGCATTGGCTCGACCTACATACGTATATAGACTAACACGTTCAAATGTACACTCACGTGACCTCGATCACCATAGCTTTCAACCGAGAGAAAAAGGGTGTGCTTTTTCCGGGGTCGTAATTAATCGGCCTTAGAACAATAGGGGATGGAAGTATTTTTCTTTCATGAGCGGATTGACGTTTATCCATCGATTCCTTTACAGAAGGAACCTTTAGGTGTTGGTTCTTTTCGCCCTGTTTTTGTTCAACTGAATCTTCAAAAAGAAAGCAACAGCTGCTTTTGAAAAGTGATCCTTGACTCTTCTTACATGTAACTGAAAGTTGAGAGCAAATTTTTTTGTAATTTCGAATACTTTATTTAAAACACAGTTCTTTAAATTATATTAAAATAAATTCATGAATAAAAATTTAATAATAAAAAAGAAATTTAATATAATAATCCGTTTAATAATAAGTTTTTCAATGCATTGTCCACTCTGACAAGAGCGATAAAATTGAATTCCTCGGCTTCGACTCGAGCTAAAATCTCTTGTTTTTGTAAAAAAAAACGCGACAAATCTGATTAAGCTCCTTATCATAAATGATTCTATAATTAGTAAACTTGAAATTGCAAAACCTGAAATTGTAGCAATGATATAATATTTGATATCGATTGAAGTTTCATTGCGCGAATGAACTCGGATCGATTCCGGATAAGGTACAAATTAACGTAACGCGACATGTAGCACGTTGTACGTTACGTTAAACTTTCTTTGCCACAAATTGATTTGTTACATTATGTATCGTCTTCATATCGCTATACCAAAGCTGTCATTGGTGTGCCAGGCTTTATAACTGTCAAGATGTACGACAATTTGTGTCATAATCTAACTCGATATACACAATATTCAAGCACATAATACGATAATAGACAATGTATTTATAACTTGCGCGTTTCAGAGTAACATCTGATAACTTTTGTTGCTTAAATTGATAATTTGTTGTATCGAATGGCAGTTAACTCATAAACTCCCAACTGGACACTTCTTCTACACTCTTTTTAACAGGTTCTTTTCGGTATCTAATCGGACGTTAAGAAATTGAGACTGTTTTTATATATATACAAGATTTTCTCAGCTTTTGATTGGTGCAATCAGATTTGCAAAAAAATGAATTATTAACAAGTTACATAAGTTTCTTTAACAAAAAACACGAAATTTTGGAAAAAATTTTGTTTTTTAATACTTTCACATCGAAATCGCTATTCAAAACCTTGAATTCGTACATTTTTTGGATCCGTAGACCTTTACCTTCAGAACCTATGGGTTAGTTCCTCAAATTTCAAAATGGCAGCATCCAAAATGGCGGCTCGAAGCCAAAATTTTTTTGCTCATTTTGACACTTTTGAATAAAGCAACTTATCAATGTTGAATGCTCACAAATATTTGTGTGCAAGGGTTTTTTGGGTCGCAGATCATGAATCTGTTATCAGATTCTACAAATTAAAAATGGAGGAAATGATAAATTCAACATGGTTGCCAAAAATGTGAAAATGATCAAATTTTTGTAAAAATCAGTATCTCAGGGTTTTTTTGATCGCTGATCATGAATTCACCATAAAAATTCACAAATTCAAAATGACGGGTCCAATATGTGGAAACAGCAAAAAATAAGCTTTGAAATAATTGCTAAGCAGTTTTTTTTAATGTATAAAAGATAATTTTACGGAAACTATAAAATTATATACAATCTAGAAAGTTGATTTATATTTTTGAAATTTTACAAATTTTGTAATGTATAAAAGTTATTCATGATATTCGAAATTTCAATATAATATAATTTCTAGATTATAATCGAAATTTTCGAAATTGTGGAAGATCTGAGTACGGTTAAACATTTTCGATTAAAAAACAATTTTTTAGGATACTACACAGTTTACGCAGCTTTACGAATTTGCAAAATTTTTCACAAAATTTTTTTATCTGAAAAATTTATCAAAAATTTATCACTTAAATCTTTGTGCAAAATTTTTCACAAAATTTTTTTATCTGAAAAATTTATCAAAGATTTATCACTTAAATCTTTGTGCAAAATTTTTCACAAAATTTTTCTTAATTTCACAAAAACAAAAAAACAAAACAAAAATTTTGAAATCATTCGAAAAATGTATAAAAAATTTATCAAAAATTTAACATAAAATTTTTCACAATTAACAAAAAATTTCCACAATCGACCTAATAATTAGGTTATTGATTAGGATATTTTCAAATCCTACTAACTTTATCAATTTTTTAGAATCATCGACCATCTCTAAGATTTTTATTTTTTTAAATGAAAAAAATTTTTCCAAAATCATAGACTATTTCTCACAAAACATTTTTTTGGTTTTTAAAAGTTTTAAGAATATTATCTCGTTTTTTGTAATTTTACAGGATATTCAAAACTTTCAACAACTTGCAAAGTTTTTTACACTTTATGATATCCTAAGAATGTTTCGAATTATTAAGAATTATTGTCAACATTGCAAATTGTCAATATTTAATTATTTAAAAATTGTTTGAAATCTCAAGATTTTCGCTGAAATTTCCAAAATTTTCCACATTCTTCATGCGATATAACATTTATTGGTTTTTAAAAACTTCGAAAATATATCAGTTTCGATAGTTTAACTGAATCTTCAAATTTTACCACAATCTTCAAAATTTATTTAATTTTCTGAAACTTGAAGAATTTTTCCCATTTTCTAGTGTCATTTACAACCTTCAAAATATAGGTACAATGTTTTTGTAAATTAAAAAAAAAAACTATTTAAAACTTCAAAAAAAAAAAAAAAAAAAAAAAAAATATTTTTCCAAATTTAAAAAAAAAATAAAATAATGATAAAAAAATAAATTAAAAAAAAATTAATTTAAGAATAATTCAAAATTTCATTGTTTTTCTCATTCTGAAGGCAAAGAAAAATTATTGAGTATCTCAAACGTAAGAAATTGATGATTAGTACTTTATACAGCTGAGGATTATATAGCTGGTCAAAAATTAATTATCACAATCTCATTTAGAATTTTTGGTCGTCGAAATTCATGGCCTTTTTCCTGCTAAAAAATTTGCGATATTTTCTAAAATTATCTTGTATCTCTAAATCACTGTTTTCATATAAAAATCAATTTTTTCAAGCTTTGATAGTTGATTTTTTTGAAATATCACCAGAGGTTTTGTAATATCGATTTAACATTCTCAAATTGTATAAATAATGAATAACAATCTCAGAACTCTGTGACATTTACAAACACGACAAAGCGACTTAAAAATGAGTGACAAGCTTAAGTGACAGAGCGACAAAGACACAAAATAAAAGCCACTAGGTTAAATAAAAAGCGTAACTCGTTATATAAAAGTCGAACGCGACGTGAAAAATGCCGAGTTTTCTGTGGGCTACAAATTCCGGTACTTGTAACTCATAAAATGTAAAACTCGTTTTCGTGTTACGATCAATTACGAATTCCGTGTTTTTGTATACAAAAACAGTCGGTTCTCAAAAAATAGAGAAAAACTATTGGCTTTTCAAAACGAACAAAAATAATTCGCGAGGAAGACAAAAGCTCCGTGAATTTTCCTGGAGTTGAAAAAAGTCTGTATCATTTACATTTCATGTATAAATCGCTTTCGCTAAAGGTTCGGGGCCGGAAAAATTACCATTTTGATTTGTAAAAGCGGGACTGGTAAAAGTTGTCAGTCATAAATACATTAACGCGGTTACGAACGCGATTATATTATTTTGAATCTTGTACTTGAATTGACGTCACACGTTCGATTATGCGGCAAACTCGGGTAACAAGATGAACTTTCACGCGCTTTTGTAGCGTCGAAAAATTTAACAGATATTGACGATAAGTTCGATTATTGTAGATAAAATTCTGGTATATTAGACAGATTTTGAAACAAGGTGTTATGACGATTTTATAAATAATTATTAATATTACACTCTCAGAAATATGTCTATTTGATTTAAGGGAGTCTCCTTATCCAGAACCAAGAAAAAAGGTACTTTTTTCTAATTTTTTTTTGAAGCAGAAAATAAAAACACAGGACAACGATTTTTCGTATATTTTTAGTTACACATCTAAATTTTTAAAAACAATTTTTTTTTATTTGAAAACAATGAAAAATTTCGGAGTAATCGAAGTTTTCTCGAAACCAGTCGAGATTGTGTGATATAAAAAAAAAAAATTAATAAATAAATAAAATATGAAAGGATTAGAACTGATGAATAATTTAAAAAAATATACGTTATTTATGAAAATTATATACTGTCTATTTAATTGAAATCTAAATGTTGAGGTTTCAGGAAAACTCTAATATGTTGATTATTGTTCGATTTATTGAGACATTAATTTTTTTAAGACCAGAAAAACTATTTTTTCTAGCTTTTTTCAATTAAGTGTGCATAATTTTACAGAAAATAAACCAATAATTATGACAAAATTAATTTTCGAATATTCATAATTGTAATAACTATCAGATAGAATATTCAGCGATAGATGATAATTTTTATTTAGGTATTTACGTAAAAAATTAGCAAATGATGGAATATTTTTTCAAAATTAGTTTTCTTTCACAAAAATAGCAATAGAATTATGCATTGAAAAACTCATATTCAACTTAAAGGATCACGTTCAAATTTGTTTCTAGAACTGAAATGCTCTTTTAAATCATTATTCTTCAATAGTTTTTGAGTATATTATTCTGGATCCGAAAAAGTTTTATTGACTCTAAAAAAAACGTATCAAAACTTACTTTATTAAAGACTTGAAATTAGAGTAATCTGAATTTTCTACCTCTAAAGAGTATTCATTCTATGGAATCACTTTATGAAGTACTCCAGCAGTAGCATTTTCAAATGGCTCATTTTATTAGTCGTAACTTTGAATTTGCATTCAAAGCCTCAAGAGTGCGGAAATGCATCATATTCAATGTGAGGACTTGAAAAAATTTAGCGAAATTCGGTTAATGATCTGCATTTTATGTGCTGAAGCTGGAGTTTACGTATTAAACATTTTCAAGAAACGTTTATTAACAAAATATATTTTCTCCAGGATCTTATAACTTTCGGTCTTTGAAAATTTGGTATCGAGAGTACAGTTTTTTTTTTTTTTTAATTTTTAAATTTTTTGAACTTTTTATTCTACGTGATTATTATAATCATTCAATTCGATTTTCATGATTTTCAGATTACTGTAATTCATTCAACTTCCAGATTTTCGTATAAAAATTTAATTACAATATTTTTGCACAATTTTTGAATTGAAAGGAAATTGCAGATTTATTCGATTTTCTAAAATTAAGGAATGATCGGAAAATTATTTTTTAACCTTCCCAATTCACGATAGTTACTGAACTTTTAGATACTAAAAAACGGTGATAAAAAAAATTTGAAATAAACAAATCCATCTACGACATTCAGGATTGAAAATTTTTCATTCTCCTTAGTTTAATATCATTTCATCGAAATTGTTATCAACAATATGTGAATTAACACGTTGCGGATGTATTAAAAAAATATTCACGCAATCTAAATGAAAAAAACAAAAAAAAACGCATTTTCACTGCATCACACTTCGATGTCCATTCCAATAATTTATCGATTTATCTCGTATACCGATGCTAATTATAAAAACCACCAGGGGGAGATATTTTCCGATTTTCCAGTTTCCGAATGGGCTCGATAACTGTCACGCAAGAAATGCAAAACTTATTATTTATATTTCCTCCGGAGACCACATTTCTTACTCAACCAGATCATCAATATGAAACTTTCATTTTCATGTCGCAAAAGTATTGCAATGAATTCTCGTGAATAAAAATACGTATTTGAAGAAAAATGTTTTTTTGAAATTTCCCATAGACCAAAAGTTATTATACTCTATTTTTAAAAAATAACCTAAAAATTGAGAGAATTTTTTTTACAGTTCAATACATTAAATTCATCTTCAAATATTTTATCATTAAATGGTTCGAATAGTAATAAATATTTAATTTTTTGAATATTTTTTTCTTCTTTTTTATATCTTTTCATTTTCGGTAATTGTGCATCACATATTAAAACTACACTACAAAAATTTTTGAAAAACACACACCAACTGTTGTTTATAACAAAATCAATTAATACATTTTTGTTTTATAATTTAGAGTCGTGAATATCATCTAAAGAATTTTTTTCACAAAACCAATGCATTAATATCAAGTTGGATAGAAATGACTATCATGAATTCCAACAAAATGAAAATTATGAGTTTTACAACTTTTGAATCCTTCGATAAATCCACGTATAATCTTCGCTATAAATCTTGATGTCTAACAATCTCTGGTTCTTTCAATTTTTCTACATTTTCGCGACGTTTTCAATTTACTTTTATACACACGCGCGATGGCAGCTAAGAAATTACACTGCAAAAAAAATTTCTCATACATTATAGGAGTTTTTTATCCTTTACATGAATCGGAAAATTTTCATATTTTTTATGTGATTTTCAAAAGTTTGTAGGGTTTTTCTCATTTATGTATAGAATTTTAAAATTTCCATGTTCTAAATATTCCTTCACAATTCGGGAAAACTTCCATAAACAAGTATGAAAAAATTTTTATTATTTTATACAGTATAGAATCTAGGTTTTACCGAAAAATTACATTACAGATTGTTCAAAGCCACCCATCGATTCGTTTTTATTGATAAAAAAATTTTCTAGTTAATGACCTCTTCGAAATTCGACAAGCTTCTTAATTATTAAGGTTATGAGGTTGTCATTAATTTTGGTCTTGATCTTACAAACTTGGAAAAAATCAGAAAAAAAGTATATTGTTTTTCAAAGCATTGACTTTCATTAAAAATATTTTCCAAAAATGTGAAATAATAATATTTCTGTCCACAATGAAACACTCAAAATTTGTTAACTTCCTCACTTAAAAATTTTATTAGATTATAATAAATTTTTTTTTAGTCAAAAAAATTTCGTTCGTCTGAATGAAACATTTATTTAAGTAAACTGAATTGGTTTTTTTTCAGTGATTGTTTTAATACAGGATGTAACAAAATCTCCATACAAAAAAAAAAAAAAAATTCAATATTTATTTTGAAATTTCGAATTAAAAAGTCCTTTGCCACTTTTTACAAAATTCAAAATCAAAAAAGTTATTCAAGTTTAAAATTAAAACAATAAACAATAAAAAATTATAGTAAAAAAATTAAAATGAAAAAAAATATAATTTATTCAAATTAAATCAATAAATAAATTAGATAAATAAAGTAATTAAATAATTAGATAAATTTAAACTAAAACTAATGAAAATTCAAAAAATTAAATTTAAATTAAAAAAATCCAAAATTTCTTTTTGAATTTCGAATCAAAAAGTCTTATGTCACTTATTTTTACAAAACTCAAAATCAAAAAAGTTATTCAAGTTTGAAATTTAAACAATAAGCAATAAAAATTAAATTAAAAAATTAACAAAAATAAAAAGTTAGAAATGTAAAAAATAAACAATAAAATAAGTTTTCCCGAATTGTAAGGGAATATTTAGAATATGGACATTAATATAAAAAAAAAGAAATAAAAATAAATGCGTTTTTTGACAAGTGGGGATCAAAACCACGAACCAAATTCGAACCAAATTTTCTTTATATTTTTCTGAGTCGAAAAGTCCTTTGCAACTTTTCACAAAACTTAAAATGAAAAAAGATATTCGAGATTAAAATCTGAGAAATCTGATTGGTTGAAACTTTCAACTCGAATATCTTTTTTGATTTTGAGTTTTGCGAAAAGTGGCAAAGGACTCTTTGACTCAGAAAAATATGAAAAAAATTTAAGTAAATTTTAGTACGTGGTTTTTATCCCCACTCTTCGTAAGAGCGCGTTTATTGTTTAAGGCCAGATTCCTCCAAAAAACGTGTGTATTTTTTTAAAATTCTATTTATTGTTAAAAAAATATTTCAAAATCAAACTTTTTACAGATGAAAATACATATATTAAACGACTTAGAAAAAATTAAAAAAAAAATTTTTTTTTTATAGTAGCGGCTCTAAAAACAGCTCGTCCGAGTTTTTGGTGAGTGTCATCTTTTCTTTGAAACGAATCATCTGAAAGCAAAAAGCAAAACAGTTTCATATTCTGTATCGAATCGGCTATGATCCGTACTACAACCAAAAATATTCATTGTTATTTAAAAAAGTTATAAACAATGAAAAGTTAAAAAAAAGGCTAAAAAATTAAAAAGTCCGTCATTTTGTTTTTTTCTCGGTGCAAATGTTTCATTGTAGTACCGACCAAAGCCAATTCGATACAGAATATGAAACTGTTTTGCTTTTTACTTTCAGATTATTCGTTTCCAAGAAATGATGACACTCATCAAAAAATCGGAAGAGTTTGAGCAGCTGTTTTCAGAGCCGCCATAATAAAAAAAAAAAAAACGAAAAGAAAAAAAATTGAATAGGAAAATAATTTAAATATAAAATCGAGACCAGTCAATGCAAGGTAAAAAAACACTTCAAAAGAACAATATTTCTAATCTCACTATGCGTATGATTTTCTAATTTATTCGATCCATTATTTCATACGACTTGTACGCATGCCTTTTGTAGAATCACTGAGGAATGCGTACACACTTATTTCTTCTGCTGCGAGCCTCGAAACAGAAATCAGCCGTTAAGGTTCGGCTTTCTGCCGCTAGATGCTCCGCACAGAGCGCTTCTCGCATTCTTTGAGTTGTCTAGTGTGTACTTCTAGGGTCTGAATTCTTGTAGAAATTGTCTCAATTCATCAGACAATATCCAACTACAACGGGTATTGTACGAAATGAATTGAGTCCAATTCCAACCTTGTGTTGTGATTCTAAATTGATAGTGACTGTGTAATGTTATGTTTTTGGAATAATTCTATAATCTTTCCATTTGATTCAAACGATGAATCCAGGTCAAACCCCTCCCTTGATCTTTCTCTAACGTTCGTGCTTAGGGGTGACGTAAGAGGACAGAAGAAACCTGTGCACGGGCCTGATTCAGATGTATTGCGATCATGCTATTTTCTTATTTTCACGTTGTTTGACGTTGTCACATTCTCCATTATCGTCATCTACCCAGTCTGTCATTATTCCATCTGAACCGACCATTGGACGAAAAAGAATGGAGAGCAAACATAATTCTGTATTAAAGTTCATGGAAATGCAACTTCTGTAATTTTATGTTTATTGATATTTCCCAGAACACTTCAGCATGCAGAACATTCCATTCACCATTTTCTATATTTTTCTACCCTGCCATTGAGAGACAGTCTCAAGTCATAAAAAAATCCTTAAGTTTGAAAGGACGTTTGAACAGCTTATCTTTATGTACTCATATAGCAGCCCTATACTCTCCATGCCATTAAGATGATAGGCAAGTAATCCACTGAGAAAGAACTTCTTAAAAAAATTACCCCTGAACCTCAAAATCCTTAAAACGATGGCTTCACAAAGCCTTAACTAAAAAGAATTCAGATATTTTTCTGCGATTCTGAATTTTCCGAGACTAATGTGTCTAAGCGAATTCCAATTCTTTCCCTCTAATAAAATCAGCAAAAAATCATGCACAATGATTGAATCATTGAAACACTTAAATTTTGTTGTTATAATAATTTCTGAAAATTGTTTTTTAGAGAATCCTAAAATTTAGGACGAAACGTTGGATTTTTATATGTTTTTATCTGAATGCCATTATGCACCAATAATTCCAATTTCTAAATGCTATTGCGATCTTCACAAAGTGAAATTCTGAAGTTTTTTAAAAAATTCTTAGTGCAAACTGGAATGGTTTGAATCAACGAAGTAATCGTATTTGATTTTACAAGTGATAGATGTCAATATTTGATTATCCAAGTAAACAATGAAAACGATGAAATTGTAATAGCATTTTACGTTTCAACCAAAATTTTCCAATCTGCTGTTTTTTAAACTTCATTATCAAAATTGTTATTTTGAAAAACACATTATTATTTACTCAATGGTATAAATTACGAAAGTCATCAAATTCGTCAGACCAACGTATAAATAACTGCGATATTATTTATTAGCATGCATATTTTTGTTTATTTTAAATTAAGAATAACGACATTTCATATTGAAAGAAGATTTTGAACACTTTTTTCATAGCATTGATATCTAACACGTATAATACTTATAAATATTCAATGAAAATATATGGGTCATTCCAGGTCAGATTTGCACCCCCCATCGCGGATATCATTGTTATATTTTTTTTTATGTTTTTCAATACAAAAAAATCGATACGTGTTTTTTTGTTTAGTAGAAAAAAATTTTTCACGACCGTACAATTTTTCAAAATTTAAAAAAACGCCGATTTTTACGTGAAAGTAGCATTTTTGAGCGGCTAAAACTCGAAAACGCCTGATTCGAGACAAAATTATCATGAGTAATGAAATTTTACTTACATCTCGAACTTTTTACCTGCCGAAGAAAAAAAATTGTTTAAACATTTTTTACTTAACAAAAGTTGAAAATTGTTAAACAAAGTGATATATCTCAAATATATCAGTAAAATGTTGATTTTTTTTTCCACAGTTCGATTCGCTAGAGATTTTCGAATAAAAAAAATTTTAGTTTAGAGTGGCTTTTAAAGTGGTTCAAAAGATATAGCGAATCAAAGAGCGACGCGCGAGACCCTCGCGAGCTGCGCGCTT
>JAPYZL010083067.1:0-38392 GCA_030522825.1 Platygaster orseoliae
CTCGTAAGAACGCGTTTATTGGTTAAATTTCAAACTCGAATATCTTCTTTGATTTTGAGTTTTGTGAAAAATGATAAAGGAAAAATTGTCTTAGAATTTTATAAACTGTAAACCCTTGAAATATTAATTGTTGACTTTGGGACACCCTGTATAATTATATAGTACGTGTTATATTTTCGAAGCATATTTTTCAAGATTGGCATTAATTACACGTATATAACTGTATAATACTTTTAAGAAACTAAATGTACAAGCAATTCAAAACGCGAGAAAATAAATGAATTGAACGTCCACGCCCTAAGTTTGACCGTTGAGGCTCAAAATTTGATCGTAGACGGTGAATTTGACCGTAAAACGATCAAATTTAACCGTCAACATTCAAAAAGACCGTGAAATGGTCAATTTTAACGTAAAACAATCAAATTTGATCGTAAACGCTCAAAATTTGACCGATTTTTTCGTAAGGGAAATGCTGTTAGTATTGCATTTTCTGAATGTAAAACATAATTGACATGCTTGAAAAAAATTTACGAGCAAAAACACGTTTATTTAAATGTATCGAAAGTACTCGAATAAAACTTTCTGAATATCTCTGAAAAATATTCACATACTACTAAGTGTCTTACAACCTTTCCATGTTTTATAAGTGCGAAAGAAACAAAATAACTGATCATGGAATTTGAGGAAAGATGAGGTACAAGATCTATATGCACTGCTAACGCCGCCCGAAGTTTGGGAGAAAGCCGCACTTGCGAACGATGAAAGATTAGATTTAAATACCAGGGCCCTTTTATAAATAAAGAATTCACATAACAATACCTCTATAACAATACTTTTACACATTATCTTGTGTCACAACATTTCCGCGCGTGCACGCACACACACACACCTCCCGTAAGTAAGATTTATAAATGCAAATAAAAATTCACATAACAATAACTTTACAACAATACTTTAGATGTAATGAGAGAATTCCATTATTTGGAAGTTGGGCCATGCTTAATTTTTTTGTTGCAAAACCCTCCCGTGAGTATGATTTATAAATAATACTTACAATTTACAAATCAATCGATTCTTTTCAAATTATTAATGTTTTGGGTCTGTACGAGCAGGTAAGAAAAAGTTCTGTTCTAACTCTATATTAAGGATACAGAAACAGTGTTGTGATGTAATAATGGCCGAAACATTTCTCCGTTTTTTACGGCAGTCACAGAAGTCACGGTGAACTGATCTAATGGAAATTTCACTACATAGATCACACACGAAGGTGAGATATAATAGTTAATATTAATTACAAGAATGACAAGTTATATTATATAACATCAATGCAGTACAGTACCCAATCACAATGACGCACTTGTGCCTGAAGTACACAAACCTAGGCCTCAAAAAAAACAAAGACAATTCCCTTTTTGCTTTAGCGTTCTATCGTAAGAAAAGAGCAAAATCATTATCAATAAACTTTGCTATCGTAATGCTAAGTTTTCACATAACAATACCTTTAGAACAATACTTTCCACATTATCTTCTGTTACAACTTTCCATGTGTTACAAGTGCAAAAGAAACAAAACATCTTATCATGTGTGTGAGAAAATAAAAGGTGAAGATCTATGTGCTCAGCTACGCACAATTTATTAAGGTGTGACGAATTCCTTGTAAGCGTAGGAAGCGCCCCTCTTCGAAAGTGACCCGTTATGATATCTTTAAGGTAATAGAAACGTACGATTGAAAAATTGACGTTTAATGTAACACGCGGCGATCACGTGCTATTTCCTTGTAACAGGTCACGATCACGTGTTCTTTTTTTTATCATTCTTCCTTTTTTTTTAATATAACTCGAGGCGCTTAAAATAGACAATAATGACTTATAACGACACGATTTATTCTTATCACAACTACTTCTTTTTCGGATTTTATTTTTAGACATTCAAGAGCCGTAACGAAAGCTAAGCAATTTTGGTAATGATACGATAACACGGCTGTCTGTAATAGATGCGCGTTATCGTGATTACGCTTCCTTTTCCTCGACTAATCAGGCTAAAGAGCTATTATAGATCTCATTAACTTCCAGGCACCCATTTAAAATAACTTTACGATTTCTTTTGATGAAATATACAATCTAAAAATATTTTTTCGATAGAATATGTCTAATCTAAGCTTCTAAATCACCTACGCGTTGCCTCCTACCTAAATCCTGGCCAATTCTCCGGGTATATAAGGCTGCTGATTTTTCATTCAAGCCAGCATTTCGACCTGCACGAAAAGCTTGCGCCTTATACGGCTTCGACTGCACTATCACAGTTTAACCAACACTTCTTCCAGAAAAGTAATTATATTACAATAGGAATATTTGACATCGAGTTTCATTTTTGATTTAATCATGATTTGCAATTTTTAGTGTATAAAAATCTGACCGTTTTCGAAACCTATCAGAGGGGAAGTGCCACTCAAGAAAGGAATGGCAAGCGTAAATCAAACCGCCCGAGTAGAAACAATCCGAACTATAACAAACTTGAATCGAACTACAACAAAGACAGACTAATAATAATAGACGGAGTTCGGGCCTTTAGAAGGTTGGAACTAGAATTGCCCCCAAGGAGACCCTTCTGGACTCCTCTTAAAATTGGAGAAAGGGTCGCTTTAGATGCGATTCCTCTCCCGCGAGATGAGAAGCCTAGTGAGGAACTCGCGGAAAGAGAAGAACTGACTGAGAAAGAAATAGATGATCAAATAGAGGCAATGATATTAGAGTTCATGCCCCCATCACCGGCTCTCTCACCTTTCAACAATTTGCCAGGACTTCAAATCTAAAGGAAAAGATAAAGGACGAGTTATGATTATTTGACCATTGTAAGGTTTGTTTTGTGAAGGGAGATCAATTGTATTGATTAATTGTGATTTGTTGTATGATTTTTGTTGGCAATAATCAAGCTGTCTAACAGACTTACCTAGCATAAAAAAGGATGTTTTATTGTTTTATTTTTCCCAGAGGCAATCCCTACCTAAATCCAAGGGTCAAGTAAAGCTTTAGCATTACATTGGTGCTTTTATGCTGCAACGCGAGACAACGAGGGCTTCTCCCCACACGGGGTCTCGCGTGTCACATTTAATTACCTAATAGTTTTTTTTATTCTCTCTACTTTTTCAAGTTAAAGAATTTTTATAACCTGAATTCCTGTACAACAGTTCCTTCTCACCAACGATACTGATCAGTCGCATAAATTAGTGTGAATCTAATTTCATTCTTTTCTTCATCAGTTGCAAACATTCGTGTCCAGTGACTTATTCACAATGCCGGTTCACAGAAATACGTTTAGAAGGTGGTTACCAAAACTAGTACATGAAATTCACATAACAATACCTTTATAACAATACTTTTACTCATTATCTTGTATCACAAGATAATGCGTGACAACAATTCTCTCCACTTTCTCAAGTTACATATTTTTTTTTTTTTTAATTCGTTTTTAAATGTTAACAAAAATCTTAACGATTTTAATCGTTTTTCAATTAAAAACTTTCTCAGAAAAGACCAATTAAGATGAAAAAAGGTGAAACCAATTCGGGCTTCAACTTCATTACATTTGTAAAACAAGAAAAAATACCAATAACTACATACTTTGAAATCGAAATGAAATTGAGAATCGGAGCTGCCATTAAGTAAAGTCGGCCCACTCGGCCAAAAATATATATAGGTCGAGTACAGTGATTGCAGTAAATTTTATATTGCTGCACGAAAAGAAAAATCTTAACTCAACTTATCCCTGAAACTTAAATGGGAGACTGTCCCACGTTATAACTAAAGAGCCAACCTGCCGACAGCGCTGTAGTCGGGCCTTATTCACTGGTTAAAATTTTCAATTTGCAGAAAAATTGTTTACATTTTATTTTCTTTAAAATTTCAAATTTCAAAATTTACTAGTGTATTAAATTTTGAAAATATTGGAATATACAATTTTTTAATAGTACGTATGTCGAAATGTGCGAATTTCACGTAACAGTGTCCATTAAAAGATTAATGACTGACTAATACTGAAATGTCATGGATATTTCGCGTTACTATTTGATGACACAAACGTAAACAGTAAGTATTTATCGGTTACTGATATTTGTTAATTCTTAATCAAGCAGTCTCATTGAAAGTAATTTTTTTATTTATCCTCGCGTCTTACAATTTTTTTTGAAAAAAGAAAACAACCAAAAATTTCTCGAAATCTGCTGATTGTCGGAGGTATAAAAACATTAGCAACGACAAGGTCGTTTTTGTACACTAGAACCGCATTTGAGAGATGCGCATTGAGACATGCCAGGAAAAAAGGGACCTCGGGCAAAAAAATCGAAAATCGGTTTTTTACGTTTATCGATAAAAATAAAGAGCTCTAAAGACCCAACTTCTATCGCTTGCCCTGAAAAATCTTGCTATTCGGCTTAATGTACTTTTCCTCCTGGCACGTCACATTTGATGAGATTTGCTGCATAATGCTTCATTTCTCAGTTGTGAGAAAAAAATTAATCAAGGCTTATATCGCTGTCGACATTATATATGACTATTATTGATAATTTACTTGTGGGAACACCATATAATTGACTCGAAGACGCATGTTTCAAGTGTTTATTAGTAATGTGAAACAATTCAGCATTTTCGTGACTCGATTTCATCGCCCATTTCGCGACACAAATTTCTCCAATATTTTCGTTCGAAATATAGGATCTTTTTTTTGCACTAGTAAGATTCTCTGCAATCGCTGTAATATACCTTTATATATTCTTGGTCGAGAGGGCCGACTTTACTTTCTGGCAGCTCTGTTGAAAATACATTAGAAGAAGTTGAAATGAATAAGAGCTTTCGACTTGGGATCCATTCAATGAAAATTCATATTGATTAACTTTCTCAATCAATCTAACAAAAAAGATCAGATAATTTTCTGTTTCATAATGTTTCTACATTTTTGCTTGTCTTACAAATATTCTACTTATAAACAAAAAAAACAAAAAACAAAAAAAAACCGAAAAAACCTGTTTTCTACCATCTGAAATCGTAAAAAGGCTGCGTGCATTGAAACATGCATCGCGTGTTTCGCTGCAGAGCGACTCTTGACGTGGATAAAATTTGCAGTGATTCGGGAAACGTCGTTTAATATCGAGGGTAAGATCGAGGGTTGAATAAACAAACTCGAATTAATATTTCGGCATCTCATTACGGGTCGTGAGAGCTCGGAACACCCGCATCGCGCCAGCAGTCGGTGTATTGACATTCTACACGTCCTCTCCGAGCGCGCCCTGTCATTCCCTTTGCGCGCTATTTGCGTAAACTATCCAATTCATGTTCATCGCAAACTGGTCCGCGCGCTTATTATAAAGGATGTCCCGTAGCCAGGACATCGCGTGTTGTACCTATAGGTCGTTGCGCGACGCGTTATGCGAAATACATCGGGGTGCAATCGCACGTGCGGCAACCTCGCCTGCACGCCATTTCGATTCCTTTTTCCATCCAATTCCCTCACGAGAATGTTCGTAAAAATGTCGTGTGGAAAACATTCCCTCCACGACGTTGATTGCATTACAGCGACTATTTTCCGAGAACAAAGTACAATCTTTTCAAAATTTTCTGACCATTGAAAAATTACTTTTTTATCGTAATTTCTCAATACACATACTAAACTTTGATTAAAAAAAAAAAATTCGCCAGTTTTTTTTCGAAATCTCTTGAAAATATCAAGTCCCCATGAGAACTCGAGGCTTGCAAGAAAACCTCCGAATCCGTTTTCACTCCACTGATTCCCTCCCCCTTTTGTACAACTTTATTACACATTCCGTTTCCGCTGGGCGCCCTACGACTCTATCCCGGGCTTATTTTCTCGCGGGGTATAATTTTTCGTTGCAGCGATAAGTAGCGGGAACTTGAGCGTTCGCTTATAAACGTAACTCTCACATACTCGGCCCGTGATTTATGAGCCGGTACCGCAAAAATGTTGGCCATCGACGCCAAGAGAAACGGGACTGGATTGGATTGAACCCGGCTCCAAGCCTGAGCTTTCGTCAACAAAAAGATGGCAATCCAAAAGGCGCGATGGGCGCTGGTTTCTTCCTCCTCCCGGACATGTTACATGCTACCAAAACATTTTTCCAACCTTTTTTTCGTACCGGCATTTTTTCCCTCGCCCGGACCGGATTACCGTTACTGGCCACATTTTCGATTTCGCCTCATCGATAAGAACAAACATATCCTTTGATTCACACGTTACCCGAAAATACAACATGACCCGAGTTTTTTGATGGATCGATTTTTCTACACTTACAGTTACGATGATGATAAAATCAACAAAAAGAACCAACTTGTAAAATCGATGACAGCTTTTGAATAAACTAAATTACAAAAAACTTGAAGAAGTTTACCTAATTTTTACTATATACAGGGTATATCAAAATCTCTGAACCAAAGAAATACAAAATGCCTGTCTAAATTTAAAATCAATCCGTTATCCGATAGGACTTTTTTCGAAACTATCAAAATCTGGAAATGGTCTTTTCGGAATCGAATTTCCGGAACGCTGAATGAATGAAATTAAATCGAGAAACCTCAGTTACCTCTACGAGTTCCCCTACACATTATCTTCTATTCACGAAAAAATGGTTGTTAAATGAGATTTGAATATTTTGAAAACACAACTTTGAAAAAATGTATAATCAAAAATCTCAAGTTAAAAATATTATGCTTCGTTTGAGACTTGGGAGTATTTTAAAACATTGAATCGTGAAAGAAGAAACTATTGTTTGGGTGAGTTTCTGGCGAAATTCTGTATGTACTGTTGCAAAATGAACAATGAGTACAATTTGGGAAAAATGTAAGTCACATGAACAAGTAAAAAATATGATAGATTCCCTATAAGCAGTGCATTTTTAATATCCATCGTCACTTGACAACCATTAAAATAATCTACTGTATAACCAAAAGTTGTTTTTTAACTAAGGAAATCCTTCAGGAACTTAGAAATTAATGCAAGACGCTAAACTGGTGCAATATAAATTCTTGGGAAATAATTGGAAAGGCACTTTGGCACGAGAAAATGGCTCTCGAAGCAATCGTGTTTCGCGAGCAGAATTTAGGTGCTTCGTGTTTACATCTAAACAAGCTTTAAATTTGAGACCGAAATTGAGCTCGGTTCTCCTGCCGTTTAATTGCACTGCACATCCTTGAAGTCTGCTTATATATTGTCTAACGATTCTTTATTGATTTATTGATTGGTTTTCCGAAGGTTCCACTTTACTGAGAAAATTTTAATTATCCCTAACCCATATATTCTACCCTCTTCTCTTTTACATATAATGATTTCCACGATATAAGCTAACATAACATTGCATTTCCACTGCGTATCGGACGTGGTTATGACTTCTTTGAACTTTTTCAGAAAGCTCCGTGAATTTATTTCCGAGCTTCCAGCGAATTAAATGGGCAGCGCTCGTGTTATCGTTTTTAATAAAGGTGTCATGACATTAATATTATTTGAGCACGACAGACATGTTATTATCTGAGCACGACAGACAAGACAGACGCGAGCGAAATAAACAAATCATGAAAAAATCCATTATCTTGTCTGGACCTTAAAAGGAACAGCACACATAAGGTTCTCTACGTTTTCACTCGAAAAGTAAAATATTACCCGTTAAGTCTAAAAATTGACTAATCATTAATTTATATGCACTTTTGTGAGCCGTTATCGACGAAAATAATGATAATAAATTGTGCATTCCAAAATAATGTTCAGTGTTTTTCTATCGATTTCTGATTGAATAAAGAAATATATTTCGTAATTGTTTTTTGTACCGTCGGTTTGTTTTTTCCGTTTGACGACGTCTTCTATCGAAAATCAAGTCTTCGACACGGCCATAACAGCCGTTAAAACTTTTGTCTTTACAACGCGTTAAGATCGTATGGAATTTAAGTGTTGTTTTTTTTTTTTTTTTTTGCAAATTCGCTCTCACCATGACTGGTAAGTGTGTCATATAATGATTTCTGATTAAATAAAGAAACTTAAGATCATCGTAAAGTTAATAGATGATTTCGAAAAATCGTTTCGACGATACGACCATTGGGAGTTTCGTGCATTTTTCTATTTAGAGAGCGTAACTTGGAAATTTCTCATGTACCGCAAAGTATTGCCCCGATGCTTTTGGCGCAAGGAAAAGGGATTGGCCCGAAGGCACGCGACGAGACAGCTCATCTTCTGATAAAAGAGAAACGAACTTCTGAAAAGTGTCACGAGCACGTAACTTTGGGCAAAGTCGAGAGAAATTGTAAAAGGAGACAACGACAGTCCACGCAGAGAATTTCTAGTTCTTTGTGAGATTCTCATCAGAACAAAATCGAAAAAAAAATTCAACTTAAAAAAAGTTGGTGCTTTTGCTGAATTTAAAGTTGATTAATTAGATCTTAAACAGATTTTGAAGGGAAGTATTTTTTTCAATAGATCAAATCGTTTTTTATAGACGTTGTTTCCTTTTCACTCTACGTAACAAGTAATGCTGGATTTTTATCAGTTTTTCTTAGCCTGTTATTTTTTTAAGGCCTTTGTTATACCTGTTACACTAAAACGGCGTGGGACTTTTATCGACGCACGTGCAGCCGGAAGTGCACAACTGCCGACAGCATGGATTGGCTGTTAGCGCACTGTCGATGTGCGGCCCAATCTGTAAACCGAGCAATAAGGAAACGCGGATCGGAATGTCTCGATCTCTTCGCCGAGAAATTGCACGTACAATCGGTTCAGAAAACAAATTTCTAGCCCAATTCACTACATGCGATTCACTTTAGTAGAAAAACATTTAAACAAATGTTATAAGCTCACTGTTCAGCGTACTTGTTTTGTTGAATTTGTTTGCCTTATTTGAGAAAAAAAAAACAATTTTTTTTTGTGTTCAAAAACACAAGGTCGTGAAATGTTACGATTTCATTTTCGAATATTTTTTTTAGTTTATGCAACACACAATTGCACACAACGACAACGAATTGTATAAATCTGGATCGATTCTTCAAAATATTAAAATTGCGGCTTCAGGATGCCGAAAATACTCTTACTGACATTGCTGCGTCAGTACTGATCCACATTGTCAGTATCCACCAGAACTGATATTTCCTTGCTGGGTAAGTCTGGAAGCATTGCTTGACGTGCTCCGCTTTTACGCAACGGATCATGAAATGCAGCTTTAGAGAATGATCCTGGCACGCTGCCGAGGATGAGACACGTATAGCAGGAGGCCCGCGGCAAAGTTGCGTCCTCCTCGAGACTTTTTACAGCGTGCCTGATACGCCACAGCAGCGGCCTTTGAGGATTTTCAACAACTCACGAGTGCAGGCGCTTTCACAAGTTTCCCCATGCATTAGTTCGCCCAAGATTCTCTCCGCGTTTCTTATTTATCTCATCTCGATTCTGCCGGCGACTTTTTATTTCATTTTTGTTTATTTCTCCATCTTCACGTATATCCATTACGTGGTTTTTGAAGTTTTATGACTCAAAACTCTGGGTACTTGATATGATGTTTAGATTGTTTAGTTAGCTCTAGATAGATCAACAATGATTGAACTGACATCACTGGCAACAACAACAGTCTATTGTTTTTTGATGAAATGACTCAAAGGCAAACGAAACGTCGTGCAGTCTTTCATGAATTGAAAAAGTTACAAAGCTTCGAGAATCGTGGAGTGAATCTTGAAAATCATGCAAATATATCGAGAAACGTATCGAATACAATTTAATTTGGCGTTTGCTTTACCCAAACCAATCACGTTAAATTTCTGAGACGAAACAATCCTCTGAATTCAGGCAAATCTGTCTGTTACAGCATTTACTACTCGTTCGTACGTCACTAATGTTTTTTTGTAAGTTATCATTACTTTCAACTGAATCCTTTCGTTTATTCTAATAAGTTAGTTTGAACTACGGTTTCAATTTTATAAGAATACTCCGAAAAATAACGTGATATATAATGAACTTTTATACTATGAATTTTCTTTTTTTCAATGTATGGATTTATAAGTTTTTGAATATATAGATACGAAAATCTACTCTTCAAATTATTCATATGAAAAACTCATTTGAATTTTACATCTCGATCCTTGTTTCACAAGTTTTAGCCGATTCAAATTTCCACATTATGAGTTGCATGAATTTGCAGATTGCTTGTGTTTGAAACATGAGGTCGGCTGATTATGACGCTAAAATTTCAAAATACGTATTCAAGAGTTTTGAAAACATGATAAATAAATTTAGAATTTAAGTATTTGACAACAATTTTCATTAGTGAAACTTTTTGTTAACGCTTATTCAGGAAACGTAAAAACCTATAATATTGCCATGATTTCAGTGTATCTTTTCAATCTCAGTCATACGTAAAAACTCGAGTTCACTAGCTATTTCCGTTTAACTGGAAACAAGCTCTCGTTCAAAAATCCGGATCGTGTATTTCTGCAATAAGAATAACGTCATCCCTTGTTACGGGCAACACGACTTTTGCGCGGTAGTCCTCGTTACCAGCCTCGACTATCGCGACGTTCGTGCTGAAAGTACTAATTTTCTCGTCGTAATTGCTGGACTCACGAAAAAAAAAACTATTACCGATCCGTTCAGCCTCGAACTGAAAAATCTCGCTTCGTGGTCCCCGGACTTTCGTTCTTTTTACGTCAATTATACATCGCTCGTATTCTTGAATTATCGACTTTTCTGGAATAAATCATGTTTCGCAGCTTTTTGCACGTCTGTCAAGTTCGTATTGATGAGCTAATTATACGCTTCCGACGTTTGCGCACAATACGAAGACGTTTCAAATTTTTTTTCTGTTTGTACACATTCTTTGAACTTGAATTAGCGGTACGATAGAGTAGCTGTGACATAAGTCATACTGGTTTGACACTTTTTCCAAATGTTACTAAAGAATGGGCAAAAAGTAGGGCAGATGATACTGTAACTGTATATGAGAAATGTTAACCTAAATGAAAACAAAATCCAGGAACAAGTTAAAATTATGTAAAAAAGTTTTTCAAAATCTCAAAGAGTTGAAGATATTCGAAAAGATGTACAAATTCTGAACATTATCCATGAACTTTTATTATTTTGTTTAATAGTCGCACGATTGAATTTTCCAATAGCAAAACATTCTTACTTTCATTTATCAAAAGTCAAGGAATATATCAAGTGTTGAAAAATTCTTAAAAAGTTGACAAAAAAGTAAACTGAAACGAAGATTTTCCTCACAATTTCTCATGTTATCAGTTTTTTTAATGAATAGCGACGTTTTAAGGGTGCCGTAATATTAAGTATGCAACCTCGTTAACACAAAATTATGAGCGCTTTTTTTGAATGGAGTTGCTTGATAAAAGCATTCATAGAAATGAAAAAGTTATGAAAATTATCACGGGTATTCAGAAACGTAATACTCACTTGGAAATACGACAATTATTCACTTTCAGGGAATTCGGGCGTGCAAATTAATGACACTTATTATTATCAAGTTCAGGAGCATACATCTTTCTTTAATGATAAATGGTATAAAAAATACCATAATTTTAGTTTTATGGCAAATTTTCAATTTTAAACTGGCAAAATTAATCTTGAATGATTTTATATCATTTAAACTTCTATCACAACTAAATACATTTCATTAATTATCGCCAATAAGTTATAAACCAAAGAACTGCTTTTATTCTTCGTGCCCGAATTCGTTACTGTAAGTGACAAAAGCGTTTTCCTAACGTAATCGAGAATGGCACCTGCTCGCACATTGTGAATATCGGCGGTTCTGAATTTCAGAAAGTCGAGTAGAACTAGAGGAATTAATGGGCCGGCCTGTATTGAATCGCGAAATTGAAAAGCGAGCGCTTTGACATTTCACCCCGGCTCATCTCGCTAACGCGCGGCTTTTCGCAATCGTTCAAACGACCACGCTAATTGGCAATTAACGTCGAAAATTGCTCGGCTCCGTTTTAGACGACGCCGCCACTGATTTTCTCCGTGAATTATATGTGAGACAAAGTATGTTGGCTCGTCGCGATCTTGGGAGAGGCTCAAAGTCCCGCGTGTTCTTCGTTTCGCGATCGCCGACTTATTGCGTAAGAGTAATTGCCCGCGACGTTATTACATTCGTAAATTACTGGAATATCGTGCATTTTTTTACGAGAAAAAGCACGAAAACTGTTTGTTACTTTTGGGGTCTTAACGATTTTGACTTTTGTGAGCATTTAGATTGTATCTTATATTCGAGCCCCTTAATTGTTTAGCATTTCTTTTTAGTTTCGTGATTCTTTTCAAATACACGTTAAAAAATTTATCTTCGCTGACGCTTTTTTTGAGCCGAATCAAAAGTCATGTTTTCAAATTTTTTTAGTGTGTATATATGTGATACATTGTTTATTCCTACTTGTCGTCGGCTATCATCACAGCTGTTTATTATTTGCTCGACGTGACAAACAGTTTTCTTGTGATTAACGTTAAGAAATGAAAAAGAAATTAAAGTTTATTAACATATTAATTTACCATACGCTAAAAACTGTATAGCGCAATAAGCACACGTTCCTATTGACAGCTTCATAACAATAGCTTTAGTAGAGTGGTGGTCATCGTCGGCTATCATCACAGCTGTTTATTATTTGCTTGACGTGGCAAACAGTTTTCTTGTGATTAACGTTAAGAAATGAAAAAGAATTAAGTTTATTAATATATTAATTTACCATACGCTGAAAACCGTATAGCGCGATGAGTACGTTCCCATTGACAGCTTCATAACAGTAGCGTTACTAGAATGGTAGTCATTAGAGATTTTCTGAAGACTACCATACGTAATCGCGTGTTCCGCGCGCACGACATCCTATAATTCGACAGAACTTTTCTATCCGACGTCCATAAAAGTCAGTTTCAACAGCTGACAAAAACGGCTACGATGCAATGTCAAGTAAAAAAATAATGTTTGACATCTTCAGAACCAGGTGGCCTCAAATTGATCAAAATTTTTTCTCAATGTTTCATCACAAATGTTTTTCGGTGATCAAATTTATGTTATATAAAACAACGCAATATGTGCTTGATAATATGTTCTCCGATCCGCAACTTAGGGATTCAGAGTGAAATTAAATATAGATTACAAAAATAAATACATAAAAACCCATAATCGTAATGATTACTAGTTCAGTCATTAATAACCAGAGAAATTTTTCCTTTTCTCAGTGAGGAATTCGCGAGATGATTACCTTGACAAATGTCTCGCATTAGAACCCATACGTAATGGCGAATAATTTCCTGGAGGGGGAGGGAAAGAAAAAAAAGTGAAGGAAAAAGAGGGAAAATCTCGCACTTAGCCCGATCTCGGCCGTAGATCTCGAGACATAATGGATCTTAGACGATTGTTCTATCGAGTACATGATTCCACGATCCCCTGCGCGCATCTTGCGAAAGAGAAAGCCGCGAGGATTACGCGAGTGATTATCCCGATATCAAATACCACGAATCGCACTTTGCTCTCGCTAACCGGCAACCGTTACACCGCTACATTAAACTAACCTAACCTAACTTGCTGCACAACAAAATGCGATCGTTTTTTGCGAGGTCCTATGAATTTTTCCAGGACCAAGTTGCTTTTTTAAGATTGGCCTTTGAACCGCTAGCACATATGAACGTGATAACTTCATTAAAGTTTGTTTACGAGTCATTACTAACATTGTACGATAAACTTAAAATAATGGAAATTATGTAATACATCACAATTTATCGATTACCAATGAGTGACCTATTTTAAGAAATAACATTAAAGGAAAAATAAGAAATTTTAAATAATGAAAATCTGATCTCACAATATTTGCTAGTTAAAAAAATAAAAAAATTCAATTAAAAGCTTTTTTACAAGCTACAAAAGTAAAAAAATCATGATACAAAAAATACCTCAAGATGTTTCACACGCAGAACTTTTTTTACCTACTCAATGCACTCCTTGCAAAATTTATGATATTAATTAAGAACCCGACATCCGCGTAATTGCGAATCGGCATTGTTGCTTCGTTCCATACACAATTACACTTGGCATTTTAATTATGATGAAAACATAATGATGAAATAGTAGCGTCTAATTACAAGGTCTTAATGACATGGAATGGCTGTTTTTTATGTTCAAAACGTTTAAAATATAAACGTCAACAATCATCTAGACAGAAATAAATTTGTAATAAAGTATCCTTCTCCGATTTTTGTCCACCTAAAGTTCTATTAACCGTCATCCCTCTCCTGCCAAAATGCAACTCAACGCAGTTTTCCCGCTGCTTCTCAATTTTCCGATCTTATCTTCTCGACTTTCCTTTTGTCGTCGCCCTTTTGTCCGGTCGATTTCTCATTTCAACGGCGCCTTCTTTTTCGTTCCATTTTCTTTTTTTCTCCTCTCTGCGCCCAAGCTCGAATTTATCGCGCCTTGGGAAAAAGACGACACGAATTTGTATCCCCGATTTTTTTGCCCCGTTTCATACGACGCGAATCGAGAATGGCATGCCTCCGTGATCCTGAGGGCAGTGAAGCACGAGCAGTTCCGCCTGGACAATGTCCGGCAATTTCACTTTGGGTGTCGGATATGCTTCGCTTGGCAGATCTCGCGGCGACGCTTGTATCGCAATGAATTGCATTTAAATGGACTATACAAGGACAAAGACGTTTGCAGGGAAAAAGAGAGAGAACGAGCCAGGAGAGGGTGATATTTCCCTCCAGAAGTAATTCGATTACGATGATTGCATTTTTATTTGGTTCAGCTCTTTTGGGATTTCCATTCATGACCGCACAGTACTCGAGAACTTTTTGCAATAGGATAGTCCTGTTTTGTAACTAGAAAAGAGTTCTTTGGACAAAATTATAACATTTTTCCAGATTTTTGAATTGACATTAACTATTTTATAGATGATTCTTTATTTTATTTGAATAACACGGTATTTTAACCACAACACAGCCGATAATATTTTTCAAAGACAATCAATGTAAGAATCCGTTTAATACAGCAAATTAGTGTTAATAGATATGACATTCAACGAAAAACCAGCAAAGTACTGAGTCAATACTACTTCCATAAGTTTTAACTCAAAATACTGAAAATCATAGTAATTTAGCATTTTTTCAATACAGAGTAGGAATTTCTGCATTATCAGAAAAAATCATGATTTATGCTTTTGAAGTTTTTGATCTATACGAAACAGGAATGAGTCGCAGATTCGATTCAAAAGAAATATGCATAATATTCAGTTTTTTTTTATTTACTTGCGACTGTTGTTCAAAACTTTTCAATCTGTATATAGTTTTTGATACAGATTTATTCCTTATTTTATGAATATTTAAGAAATAGAGGAAAAAATTTAAATATGTTTCAGAAAATTTCTGTATGAATTTCTATTCAATAGAGGGACGAATTTATCGTATCTTTGAAAAACAAGAATAAAAAGGACAGTTTGCAATCCTGATAAACAAAGTAAAACGACTGTACAAGACACGTCTATAAAACATCTGTAAAGGACAAACGTCTATAAAAAACACTGAAATTAAAAATTTTTCGTTTAGTTTCGTGTCATCCTCATTGTTGAGATATTAATGCAATTACTCGGTTTTATCCTCCCTCAACTATTTCATCACCCGACGGAGTGCAATGGAGTATCATCGACTGTTTTTTAGATATTTCTTTAAATTGAAGATGGCTCATGAAATAGAGGCACAAATAAAAAGGGAACTTGGAAAATAAGACAGTTTATACAGTTTATACGGTTATAAAAAATCTATAAAAGACAAACGTCTATGAGAAAACAGTGAAATTTAAATTTGTCGTTTAGTTTCGTGTCATTCTCATTGTTGAACTATTAGTGCAATTACTCGGTTCTATCCTTCTTCAAGGATTTCATCATCCGATGGAGTATCATCGACTGTTCTAATATTTCTTTAACTTGTTAAGATGGCTCACGATAAGAATTTTTTCAGCGAATTCAGAGTTGAAAACTTAGTTCGCCATCATCGTCGATGAAAATATACATTATACATCCACGTCTAAACAAGACACATCTATAAAACATCTTTAAAAGACAAACGTCTATAAAAAAACATCAAAATAAAAATTTTTTCGTCAAGTTTCGTGTCATCCTCATTGTTAAACTATTACTGCAATTACTTGGTTCTATCCTCCTTGGAGGATTTCATCATCCGACGGAGTGCGATGGAGTATCATCGACTGTTCTTCAGAAATTTCTTCAACTTGTTAAGACGGCTCACGGTAACAATTTATTAAGCAAATTCAATGCGTGAACCGTTTCAAAACCTGTATTCGATAGAATAGTTTTATTCAAAAAAGACTTGCTTATGCACTGCACATAATAAGTTTTCATTTATGCACTCTACATATAGCTTTAAAGTTAGAAAACAAGCATCATTTCCAATTTTAAATGAACGCCGATTACATCATTCAATTTTTTGTGCAATAAATGTAAGAAATGACCGTTTAATTTTTACTTTGTACAATTACTTTGCAATTCATGTGAACCATTACGCTATCGCTACAGCTCGAAATTTCATATTTAAGAGTCACTTCCAAAACCCTGCTGCTTCTCCGCCTGAAAGGAGAAACAATGCAAGTAGCTGGTTTCTCACACTCCTGGGCGGTGAGGAGAAAGGGGACGGAAGCCGAAAAGTTGCGAAACCATGGGAGCGGCCGCGACTGATAATATCGGGTCCGGAGAATTTCGCTAATATTCTTAATTGACCGAGCGTGTATGTAACCTTTTTCCCCCTCCCTCTAACCCTTCCCTCCAATGCTAGGGTGCTAAAAGGCCGGGGCGTAAATCAGTTGCTGGCCGATCGTGACCCGCGAGACGCCATTAATGTCGCCGCTATCTGAATATCATTCGGATCGCTCGCAATAAGCCACGTGGGATTCCCTCCTCCTCGAGCTATGCCTCCGAAGAGCTGCTCACGGCGAGAAGAATTCCGGCCCATAACGGGAACGCGAAGCAAAATTTTTTACGCGAAACGCGAATGTCCGCAGTAGACGACACGACGGACACCAAGCCTGGGAAATGTAAGTTTCTTCTTGCCGGAAGACGAAATTCGTTTAGTTCTTAACTTTCGAGGTTGAATTTACACATTTTTAACTCGACTTGGTCAGTCAATGTGCCAGAGCTATATATTTGTAAATTAGGCTATTCCATGTTCGTATAGAAATCATATTTTTTGGACTGCGAAAAATGGAAATATACTGTTTGAATCTATTCATTACTGATATCGTTAATTTATCAGAAAAACTAAAAAATAATGAAAACGCGTCATTTTTAAAAAAGTCTTACAAAGTGACGTCGCTCGCATGCTCAATTTATCAATAATCTTATTTCAGATTAGTAAAACAAAAGAAAGAAGAAAAATCGAAACGGAATTTGCAAAATGAACTGCGATTGAAGTGTGAAAAACAGTGCTCATTTCCTGTTTTCAAAAATACTAATGAGAAATCAGGTTTTTTGTTGGTCGACGATATTTGACAAGAAAAAATTAGTTCTCACAGCGGTAAAATTTTTACTAATAACACGACCTGCTGATTACACGAAAGTATGAACTTTTCGTTCTTGTAGTTTTTAGAGATATACTATCAAAAAACATGGGTCTAACGCAAAACTCGTTTAAACCTCTTCTATGCTTTCAGAATACGTGTAATTTTCCAGCATCCTAGCTTGGCATAGTTGACGAGTTTTTTTCGTTGCAAGGTATAAAATGAAACCGCAGCTATCGGAAGTAAAGTGGTGCCGAGATGAACGATTGTCCCGAATGAGCGACCTTCTGCCCAAGACGGCCCGTTTTGTCGATCGTAACGGAACAGTGGTATATAAACCTGTTCTCGAAGTGGACGTAGCACAAAATAGCGTGTTCTCGCGCCCGGAGTATCTATACTCTACGCTTAATAAACTTAGAAATTTCTCGTTAAGGAGAAAGATTTGTCACAGTGACTATGACTATTGTTCGAGAACTGGAATAACTGCAGTTTTAAATTCATTATTCAACTGAGAATGAAGAAAGGACTAATAACAAAAAAATTCGCATTGAGTAAAAGCGAACCCAAAGAAAGACACAGATGTGATTTTCTCTCCGTGAAATTTGAGAACATAATTTCGTGCAAAAACTGGATTTTGAAGTTATCGGCTCTCAATAAATGAATTCAATAAACATAACATTACATAGTCTTAAAACCTTCAGACATTATCTTCTGTCAGAACCAAGTGCGAATGGTACTAACCAAGGGATTAATGTTTTCGAAACATAAATGAAAAAAACGCGAGTTTCGTACCCCCGAAGAATGCGTACACTCTAATTTCCGCTGCTGTGAGCCTTTTTAAGCCTCGATCCAAATATGAAAAAAATCAAATATCAAAGTCTTAAAACCTTCAGACATTAAATTCTGTCAGAACCAAGTGCAAATATTATAATTCCACTGGATATTTGACACGGGTTTGATTTTGTCGTAGCGAACTCTCGCTAAATAAATATAAACAAAAAATTTAGAAATAGCATTTACATATTCGTTTTAGGTTAATCTCTCACGAATAAACTCTTGAAAATACTACACAACACTTTATTACTATGCATGCAACATCGAGTATTTTTATAGTGTTTTTGAATGAAAATAAAAAAAACGTTCTGAAAAATTATTAGTTAGTTCACGATTCATTCACTATAACATATGTCATAACCTGTCAATGTGAAGTGCAAGTATGGCATTCCCACTGTTGGCATCAGACGCTTGAGTTTTAAAAAAATGGCAACACAAAATCTGCTATTGACATCGATTTCAGCAATACCTGCATAAATCGACCCAAATCACTAAAATCCTATGATCCAGTCGATGAAACGGTGTTCTATGAGTTGGCCCGTGAGTCGAGCGTAAATCAATCGGCGCCCCTTATCTACCCGCCTTACGAATCCCTGATTAAAAAGCCGATAAGATCTCGATACCGGCCACGCCGAGTGGTTACATCCTCGGGACATCTGACCCGCGGATTTTATCATCTTTTCAACATTCCACCCGAGCGGCTATCGCGCCCATAATTTCGCATTTCTTTCCTAGATTTTGTTGTAGCCAATTTATTCAATTTATAGGCTGAGTATATCACTGAACCCGCTAATGTATTATTATTAATTACGCCATGATTCCGAACGTGCTCATGGGCTAGAATGTTTCTCGGACTGCAGGAAATTTTTCTCGAGGGGAATTCCATGTCGATCACGATGATTTTACAGGAATGAGTTTCGCAGAACTCATTGTTAAGAATTGTTGAATTATTTAAAGATTTCAAGAAAAATCTTTTAAGAAGCACGAGGTATATGTGAATGAAATAACGATCGTGATAGCTAGCAGGAGTTTTTAGAGAACTCCGGATGGAAAATGAGCATTCCAAAGCACCTAACCAAACAGCGAACAGCTAAAGCCAGTAAATAGTTCCGCGAAGCACCTATGAATAACGCAAAATGCTTCCGTGATGAGTTTTTACCTAATCTCATTTCTAACTCTGTGCGACATGGGACTACCCAATCATAGTAAAACAACTTTACCATGCATCGGGTACCAAGTACTGATGTTCTTGCATGGAATGGTCAAATTGTCACATGGAATGATTTGTTCGAAAATGAGAGTGAGTTGGCGAAATTCCTATTGAATTGTTAAAAATTTTTCAATGTTTGACGAATTTCAATTGATCTAATGTATGTGGGACCCAAAAATGATTGAAACGTCGGTGAAAGATTGTTGATAAATTAACTGGGAAATCTACAACATCAATTCTAATATTACATATTACCTAGTGATTAACATAAATATCGATTGAAAAAAAAAATCAGCTTCACAAGCCTCGCGACAAATGTGACCAATGGACCTTGACACGCACTCGAGCACAAGAACAAAAGTCTCGTGATGAAGTTTTCAGGTACTTGGAGCGTTTACATATTCAATGTCCGCACAAAGCTTTCCTGGCTATGCCCGCGGACAAACAGGTATCTCCTCCGATCTACATACTGTCCCCGAGCCCCGCATTTGTTCGAGCGACGAGTAGAAACTGTCATCCAACTCCTCCAGCTTCGGTGCATGTACCAAGTACCGAGTGTGTGTCGAAGGTAAAAGCAACACGAGCCGAACGAACCGTCCGTGAAACACGCCGAGTGTTCGTTACAAGCATCGTTCCTGCAAAAAACGATCCGAAATCGTTTGGTTTTTGTTGCGTGGCAACTCGAATCTTCATAAGTTCTCGCTGGAACACTGTCCTGCTCATGCATGTATATCGTTATGTCAGTGGGTGGGACATATTGAGCTATAATTGAGACGGCCGTTGAACGGGAAAGATTCTGGATCGACGACCTCCCACTACCAGGACATTTGGATAATGACGACAGGAATATTCTTCAACACTAAAGTGGATTCACATCGTGGGGAAAACTGATTTCTAGCAAAACCAGGAAAAATAGTAACTGGTACATTACAATAACGCCAATAGACCAATCATTGATTTTTCGATTAAACAGAAATTCATTAGAGTCTAATAAAATTTGTCCGAAATAAAAATTCATTCAAGTAAACCAATGTTACATAATTTTCTTGCGATGAAATATCGACGGCAAACAATTGAATTTCATGCCCGAACCACTCCCCTCCCCCTATACTCCCACCCACACAATGATTACGTCTAAAAATAAATTACACTGATTCACGTGATCGAGAACATTGTACAGTGACAATCCTGATTGACAAAAGTATCTCGCATTTGTTCCGATCTCTGAAAATTCGAAGAGATCTCGGAACATCAATTTAACGAAAACCTAAAAATGTACGAAGCAGTACCGTCAAAATTAAGATCGTTAGCCTCAGGTAAGAATTTTTGACAGCTCCTAACCTTAAAATTTGACGTTTAGAACAATTTTGGGCCGTGAATCAGACGCACTGAGTAAAAAATCTGGTAACTGGTACATTACAATAACGCCAATGGACCAATGGACAATTTTATGTATTCCTAAGGAAAGTACAATTTAAAATACAAATGAATTTATTATTTTAAAAATAACAGTCCAAACCTTCCGAAACTTGTGTATAAATAATCTAATCAAACGAAGTTGGCTCTAAATAGTTTTTTAATTAAATTTCAGTCGAGTGAATGAAGGTTTAAGCTCGTTGAAGAGCTATGTAGTAAGACATGGGAGAAACATATGCAAAAATAGCAGCAGATGCATAAATGGACAAAAGGCAAGTTAATATTACGAAAACGACGTAAGAAGAAAGGAAGGATCCATCAAACACTTATTTAATACTAAAAAATATTATGTCACAAATGTTCCTATTATTTTTGTTTATGTATGTTTCTGTTATTATCGTAGTTTAGAAATGATTGAAATAAATTTTTTTGGTTAAAAGAGTTTGTTGTAATATTTTGTAAAAATATGAACGATATAGTTTTTTTCATTCTTTATTATAAATTCGTCACAAGTATATAGAATTGAAAAATTCAAACAATTTGAATTTAAATTTCAGCCGAGTGCAAAAATATTTGCTCCAAATGTTTCAAAGATACTCGATTTAAAATGGCCAATTCGAAGAAAAGTAAAGGCAGATGACAACAAACCTGCTACACGTGATACAAGAAAAAGGGAAAAGCAGTGGAAAAACCTCATGCCGCTTCATTATCTTCTCTTTCGTATTTAAAAAATTCACATAACAATACCTTTACAACAATATGTAATATATAATTTCAGATACAAAATACTGCAGATTTGAATCAGCATTCTGGTTTAATGTCCACCAGCGAAATGGAAACTTTTGATACCAAGTCAAACGAGCAAAATAATTTTGAACTGGACCAATTAGTCACGGCAAAAGTTGACATATATTCCACTAGCCATGCTTTATAATAAATTCACATAACAATACCTCTACAACAAAATGTAAAATCTCATTTCACGTACAAAAAAACAGAACCAACCATGTAAATACAGTGAGGGTTGTAAAATAGTCATCGAGTATGACTACAGAACTGACAGAAGTGGAGAGGCATGGCATACTATGTGTTTCCCATGCAGTACGTGTTTTTAGATATTTATTTTTTAATTAAACAAGTGCGATGAGTGAAACGAATTTTTTAATGTATGAAAAATTCACATAACAGCACCTTTATAACAATACATGAAATGTACTGAAAAAGTAATAAAATCATCCAATTCCCTCAGAATCGATTCTTTAATAATAAAAAATAGCTCGAACTCAGAACCAATCTAATGCTCTTTGAAAATCTGATCAAGACATTTTTTTCGTAGGTTGAAAATCGATATCATGATGTTTGTGGAATTGGATATTGCATCAAACGGTACCAATACATGGTTATCAAGAACCTTAGTAAATTTTGTTTTTCTTGAAAAATGCACACATATGGCAAAATTGAATTTATAGCTATCTACATGTTCAGGAAAAATTATTTAGGCCCATTGTTATAAATTGTACAACTACGTCATGATAGTTTGCGAAAAGTCGAATAAACACGTTCATACCTTTCTCAGCCATTATGGGAATGACAGATAATTCGCTACCGAAAACAACTGACGGTGTTTGACAAAATACCATGAATTTCGGTTTGGTGTTGCAAAGCCCTAAATCTATTTTTATTCATTTTCGTGGCTGCATCACTACACTGTTGTCATAATAATAGATAACATATAATCCAAGCGTTGACAAACCCGTAATTATACGGGTGTAAACGCTGTTCATCTTCTCTTACATGGCATTTCACGAAATTCAGATACTATCGAAATTTTTTCAGTTTCTGCAAAACTTTTAATGACAAACGTCACGAAATGAACGTCGTGCTATCGAGTTACGTGCTACCTTAATATCCCTAACATTACGAGCAGGCGTAGAGACCAAGTATGTTTACCAAATGCCTTCCCCATAGCCGTGGACACGCATGCCTTAGCGCAGTAGACAAACCACTTCACTCTTATTTCGTTCTCGGTGATGCATTCGTATTATATTCCGCAATGTCTACCAAGTGCACGCGCGTTCGTGGGAGCGAGAAAACCCGGGAACACGCATGGTGAGAGAAAGAGAGAGAAATGTGGAAGAGCTTAAACCGGAGAAAACGCCTTCTCCGGTGGCGCACTTTGATCGCGCTCCTTCGTAAGTACGAAATATTACACTTCCCTTTCTCCCTTGCTGCTCCTTTCGCTTTGATAGTGATATATTTGCGTAAGATGCAGTTGATCGGATGAACAAGCATTCGAGAAATCATTGCAAAGGTTAGATGTTTTGGTTGTTGTTGATTTGCAATCAGATACTTTATACAGTGATATATCTGG
This sequence comes from Platygaster orseoliae, assembly GCA_030522825.1. Classification (NCBI taxonomy): domain Eukaryota; kingdom Metazoa; phylum Arthropoda; class Insecta; order Hymenoptera; family Platygastridae; genus Platygaster; species Platygaster orseoliae. The sequence continues at coordinate 23,368 of JAPYZL010083067.1, forward strand.
GAAATATCCGCAAGACGGATTGTTGGTAACCATCGATATGTTTTAGAATTTTTTATATGAGCGATGCATGAGAGGAAGAGGAAGATCTTAAAAATCCTGTAGATGAAATAGTAACAATAGGGAATTTGACGAAAAAATATTATTATATTATATAATATTAGATATTTCCAAGATATATAACAACGTTTTCCCGTTCAATTGCCCTAATCTTAATTACTCCCCATGTAAAATATCGCGTTCCTTCGCCCCTGTTGAATATTCTACGACAACCAGTCCCCCACTGTAAAAGCATGGTAGGTCGCGTGCTATTACAACCGGAGATTTTTTTTTCCACAGGAGCTATGGGAAAGATGCGGTGGCCGATTGGTAGCTCGGGTAACGAATGGGGGATGCGATCTATGAAAGAAAGCGTCCTCGGTCCCGGGGCTGGTTGAATTCTCCGAGGCTACCGGTGGAATCCGAAGCGCAGCCGGGATTATGCTGCCAAAGGGTATATTTATCGGGCGAGAATGTACGCAGAAGCACGGACATCGGTACAAAGGGGCCGCTCTTTGAATGCAACCTTGAGATTCGACACCGAGCATCCGGCAGGTAATGGATCGCCCAACTCGAGCGCCAACGCGATGTACTTATTCTTCGGGGCTTCCCCCATCAGCGCCCACTTTACGCCTTTTCGCGCGCGAATCCATTTCCATCTTCGCCTATTCCTCTTTCTTCTCTCCTCTCCCTCGTTTCGTGCCCTTTTCGCGCGACCCCTTTGACGCGGACCAGGGTATTCCCCGGCAAAGTGAACCGTTGGCGCGAAAAGCGCTAAGTGGTCGCGTAACAGCAGCTTCCACTTAGCCAGCGAAAAAACGTGCTCCAGGAGATGCTGCTTTCCGAGTCGCGGGGCACTTGGGTAAAAGAAAAAACATCATTCCCGGGAGAATTTTCAAGTTGGAAAGTCAGCCAGAACTATGAGCAGCAGCAGTCTTTCGTGTACGTAAACTTAGAAAAAAGTTCACAGGAAGAAAATGGTATAGCTGTTACAGCTATATAGGATAGTTGGATTCGCGGTAACTGGTTGAAGTAAAAACGTGTACTAACTATTGACGGAAGTGTAATAAACGTGTTATTTTATAACGTAATTTTTCAGGATATTCCTGTGAAACAAAATTTAACCAAAAAAAAAAATATTCTTCCGTCAAATGTTGGAAATTATAAATGAGTACTGGACCCTCGCTTATAACCATGGGGTGTCTTCATCTCCGACATCCATTTTCCTCGCCTTTTTGACGCATCTCGGAAGCTTTCTCGTCACGAATTCGACCGCTATCGAGTGCTACAGCGTTTGATAAGGCACGGAAGTCAAAAAAAATCTTCCGGGTCAAGGATTTCTTGCGGGAAATATCTGATTTCAACAAAATTTCCAGCCTTGATTGAAACGATAGTCTCGATTGCAGGATGACTAGAGATCGATCGATTTATCGTTCACGGTTTTTCAAGTCGAAAAATTTTTCACTACTTTCGTGAGATACATTTACTAGTTTTCCACACATTCATGTTTACATCTAGCATTTAAACACCGTCACAAAAAAAGTAGCGAAAAATCAGACATGAATAAGCGAAACCCATTCCCGTGAAACGTCGCAGGGATGATGAAACACGAGTCGCGACCGAGGCGTGCCAATCCCAAGAGTCAAAGAGCCCTGAGGAAAATTTCAATCCATTTCCCGGTTAATTCCCAGGCGAAAAAGAACGTGAAACAGACGAAGAGAAGGTAATTTTTCAATAAAACTATCATCGGCGAAAAGCGAATTCCGCGGTCGGGAAAAATAATTCGCGCGACAATATTTCCGCGTCGATCAGCCATCTGGGGCGAATGAAAATAAACCACCCTTCGGCCGCGTCGAATCATTTTCTACCCCGGTGAGAAATAGCACGTGGCGCTTTTTCACCGGGCCACTTTTTTCCATTATGGTTTACGTAGCGAACTTTCTGCACGCATATTTTCTGACATGTTTTACATAGATTCGTTGAGGAAAGGTAGAGGAATTTCTCGATAGAACTTCATTATTTGGATTGGAAAAAACTTGAAAATGAGAAAGAAGAAAATACGGAAAAGGGAATTTTAAGAAAACACAAAGTTTTCGCGTAGGTTTTTTATGAAAATTTATCAGTGAAAATGTTCATTCATGAAAACTCGGAACCAAACATTAATTAAAAGGATCATTGCGATTACTCTCTTGCAAGCGCTCTCAATTTTCGCATGAGTTTTTTCTTTTCGCGTGTTTTTAGAGTTTCCATAGAAGTGAAACAATAGTTCGCACAGATTAATAGAATTTTTGTTAAAAAATCAAAGAGTGGTGCTGGTACTAACTTTACGCCGCGCCTCTGATTAATAGTGCAACAGTTCTCGAGAGCTCTTTCGGTTTTAACAGGATAGCTCTACAGTTCCTAAAGAGAATCGAACAAAGTTTTGCGAAAATTGTTATGAACCTAAAGTTTCCAACGTTTTTTCATCTCGTTTCTAATGTGCTTTTTTCAAATAATTAAGATCTCATAAGCCTTATTGAGTGAGTTTAAAAAAACAATTAACAGTCGAACAAATTCACACAACTCAACATCCAAGTTCGAAAAATCGTCAAAATTATTCCGAGTCGAAAAAAATTTAAGAGAACATTAAATACGAGTCGAATAAACATGGGCGAAGTCGAGATACCAAGTGTCACGGGACTTGATAATTTATTGTAATGAAGACTTCTCCAAGTTCTCGATCCGCCTTCATGTACGCGTCGAGAAGGAGGTGTAATTTCGAGAAACGAGGACAGTCGTTGGGCATCATTTATGTGCAAACGATTATTTTGTGGGAGAGATAAAAGTTGCTTGGTATAACTCGTCGACGATATTCGCTTTTATCGGCTTCTGATTGCGAAGGGGTTGGGGGAGGGAGTGGAAATTTTTTTCACGATTACCTTGATCGTAATCTGTCAATTTCAGGCGGTCTAAGGCGACAACTTTTTGGAATTATTGATGTTATTAGATTAAGTTTCAAGTGAACGTTGAAAGTTTTAATGAATCTAATTTCAACATCTCTGAAGTTTTAAAAACCATAAAAATGTCAAGTCATAGTGTTTTCAGTTAACAAACTTTTTTTCCTAATAGATGTATATTGTTTTATATTTGTTTATGACTTGTGTTGATGCCATCGTTTTTTCACAGTTTAACATCGTTTTTTAATACGTAATTTTCTGTGGTAGTTGGGACTATTTATAATACTTGCCGCAAGTCACGAATCAGTAAAAGTAAACGGTTTACCTATCGAAAATCTCACGGAGAGTTCATTGGACATTTACCGCAAGAAAGATAATACAGATATAAATGGTGATTCAGCGAACAAAATTTGCCAAGATACAGTTGATGAAGAACACTTCGAACATTTGAAACAACATAACACAAACAAAATTGCAGTAACTTGACTTAAATTGAGTCAGGTTCAGAAGAAACAACACCGAAAACAAATACTGCATATGAGATCTCTATCGCCGTAAGAAATAGGAGTACGGAAAATTTTCCAAATACCAAAATAAGAACGAAGAAATGTCGGACTACCGCAAGTACTCACCAACCAAAAACTAATAATAGACGCAGAAAAAAAAAGACTATTAAGAAAAAATCTACTGCTCAAAGGACTAATCGAAGGAGTAGTTGAAGAAGAAAAGTAGTAACTCACAGACGGAAACGCACAACAACAACAAAAATTAAGATAACGACAATATTTTACCACCAAGTATTATGTACATAATTTCAATAGTAGCATGTATCTTAGCGATAATTATAGCATCTGTTATTATGTATAAGATCGGTGTCAGCATCGAGACAATTGTAAAAATTGTAAGTTTCTTTCCTAAGTTAATTTTCCGATAAAAGCATCGTTCTTTTTAAAAGTTTTATGAATAGTGATGTAAAAGATTAATAAATGGCAGTTATCAAAACTATAATTCATTTTTTCCCATTGTAAAAATTTTTTTTGGGTACGAATATTTTTCAAGCCATGTTCTTGGAATACTTATTTCTGGCTGTGGTTGATTTTCAAAAGAACGCTAGCAGATAACGATTTTAATTAGTACCATTTATAATCCAGGGTTCTTCGTGAAAGATGGCTTTGTCCGGTATAGATACGCTACCGAATGGCCATTTAACCACATTTTTTTGAGCCGTATATCGAAAGAGACAAATTAATTAACATAAAAATGTGCTTTGCGTCCTTTCGACATTCTTCCGACGTATATTATGTCACCGAAGCGACAAGAAGATATAGAATTCGAATCAAAATCGAAAAATTTTTTTAACGTCATTGAAGTTTTGGTTTTAGTTTTTTTTAATTAAGAAAAAAATTCAACTTTTGTGACTTGTGAAATCATTAACTTCTTACTTCATAAAGAAACTTTTTATGCTACAAATCATAAAAATCAAGCTCGATAGTTGTGTAGACATTTTTTCGACAAAAAATGATTAAATGAATTGATAAATAAATTTCCATGTGCTTGTAGGCTCATTAGAAAAAAATGTTGATTGTTTTATTCGAACGCGCATCGAGAAATGTCAGAAATCAGACACTACATTTATCATTTTTTCACCTCTGACCAAAGGTCGAGATGAAAGTTCAAGAAGTCAAGGTTAAGTGATTTCTCTTGTTTCCTCGAGTTTGTTTCGGCTTTCGCCCATCGTTTATTTCTTCGCGGCGATTCTATGGTATCTATGATATAGTACCATAGATACATCTGGCTATGGTACCATTAGATACGCGTTTTATTTTTTTTTTACGAGAAGAAAACAAGCAAGTGGTGCTAAATTAACATAAATTCAACAACAACTACTGTTTAAAAAAAATTAAAAATTAAATATGTCTAATTTTTTATCTGCGATTCAATGGTTAATTCAGGGGAAAGTCTGATTGCATTAGAGATGGAAGATATTGGTCCCAATTTTGTTTGCAAATTGAACAACAATTAATATAATTGAGTTTTGTTACACTTGCTTCAGCTATTATTATGGCACTTCTGTATTATTTCATTACAATATAATTTTTTTTACGAAGGGACTTTTCCTCAATACTACATTCTTCTAAATTTCGATAAGCCTAGGAAAAGACAGGAAAGGACAGGAAAGGAAAGGGTTGGAAGGCCTAAGAAATTCAGTTTTCGACATTTTTTAAACTTTCTTTGTCGACTTAACTTGAAATTGAAACTTGGATTAATGTTGCGTTCCACATTGCGTTTATTTATGGGTCACGTTTCTCGCCATATTCATGCAGTCATAAAATGTCTTCGTTAGGACCGAGGGACCGTTAAAAAAACGCTCCACGACAACGCCACAATCAGACACGATTCAGCATCTCCAACCCACCAAATACTTTGTCATTCCGAAACTGCGATCACTACACCAAAAAAGAAAGATTGGATTTTTCAATCATCCTCAAAGCCCACATAGTTTTGTAGTATTTTTTAAAATTTTGATGCAATTTATACATCACAAAAAAGTTTGTTTCTATGTACATTGAATTTTCTTTGACGAAATTCATTTCATCATTTTTTTCATATATTAGTAGTTATTTCATTTGTATTATTATTATTCGAATTGCATTAACTCGTATAATAAATTTGTAAATTTTGTGACAGTGATTCGATTTCAAATTTGAATTACCATGTTTATCCAATATAGCTTTTTCTCTCTGAATTTTAGCGCAAACAATATTTTTCCGCCAATTCAAGTCGATTCATGTTTTTTAACTTGATTGTACTTGCTGTTGCTCGTTAAGCAGCGCAACTCTCTATAACATCATCTATAGTTATCTGCACAGCCGTGTCATTCTTGGCTTGATAATTTTTTCCAGCCCCGTCACTCGTCAGACGAGTGACGGGCGAAAGCCGAGAAACGACCGCAAAAACTTATCCCGCGACTCTACTACCCGTTCTTCCTCCCTTTCGCCTTTTGCATTCACGTTGAATTATTCCGTGGGATCGAAATAACGAATGCGAAAAACAACGACAAAAACCACGAAATTTTTATGTTAATATTTTATCGAGCGCGCTTCGTTCAATAACTGGGCCCTTAACTTGTGACTCTCTGCACTCCGGCCGATTAATATTCCGCCTTTTGCGTTTTTGCACGCACCAAAATTAAAAATTTTTTTGCAACATCTTTTAATGTGTACAAGTTTTTTTTCCATTCAACAAGACAATCTTCAAGGAATTTATAAATCTCCAGAAAATTTCGGGAAATATTGAGGAAAAATTACAATGCGTGTTTTTCAATATTTTTTTCTTCATTGTACCTCTCATCGCTGTCAAAACATCCGAGTCCTAAATTACAGCACGCAATTCCCTTCCGTTCAGAAAACTTGTTTTCGACTCGGCAGGAAATATTTTCCCGAAGCCCTTGCCTTAAACTTCGAGTAACGTCCATTTGACTTGTAAAAATATTTCAATATCCCCTTAGCAGGGTCGTCTTGACCCAGGATTTTCCGCGCAAGAACGCACTCCTGGCGCTATCCGCTGTTATTCACTTATCTCGACTTTCCCCCCGGGGCTCTTTCCGCGTAATTAAATTCTTCGCATCTCGCGAATTGGCCTCTTTGTAGTCAAACTAGTTCGGGAAATTTAATACCAACGCTCGGACAGGACAATCGGGAGTAAGGATATTTTGATGGATTTGCAGAAGAGAGTTGGCTACCAATAAAGACGGCGACGTCGATGAAACTTTTATCATAAGCGTTGCTGAGTTTCATATAAATCCTCCGCTTTTTATTGCCTAAAAGTCAACGAAAGAAGCGTTTTAAGCGGAGGACAAAGTCAGCGGTCGCAGTTAATTTGCATGCTCGAAGGAGACTAATTGCGGGTCTTAAAGTTTCGAGGAGATAAGGGCCCACCCTATCGTGATCCCGCGGGCAAGGGCGCGTTCGTAAACAACGCCCGCGGCAAGAGGTGGCCGTAGCACAACGGGAAAAACGGCAGTTCTCGAGTCGTTAGCGGAAACGAGAGACTTTAGGAATACCTCAAAATGGCTTCTACTAAACTCTCCGAACAAGTCCGAAATCAGTAGCAGATATAAGTATGAGCAATATGTGTTCAAGGAGGTTGGCCTAATGGATTCATCTGAAGATTATAAAACTATAGGAAAATAAATACATTTTGAGAAACATCCTTTCCACATACTATTTTTGGAGTATCTATAATTTTATTATAGATTTTAACCCTCGCTTCAAGCGAGGGGAAAAGAAATGTAATTTCAGGAACAACAGAATAGAAAAAACCACAAAAACAAAAGAATTAACAGAAGTGGACGTGTGCTTCCCATGCAGTATGTGTTTTTTTTGTCTTATTCATAAACAAAATACATGCAACGAGAAGACCAAATTTTTTTAGATATAAAATTTTCACATAACAATATCGTTATAACAATACTTTTACACATTATCTTGTGTCACAACCTTTTCATGAAAGAAAAAAAATAACACGAAAAACCGAAGAAACCGAAGGAACTAAAGAAATACCGCTATAATTGTAATTCGCTAATTGATTACGACTGCAAAACAAGAATCGGAAAGGAAGCCAATTTTTTTTAGATATAAAATATTCACATAACAATACCTTTATAACAATACTTTTATAATTTATAACAAAATCATTCATTACTGGGAAATTTGAATATTGAGAAAAATGAAAAGAGTGGGAAAAGAAATTGCCGCCACCAAAAATTAAGTGTTTCAATTCCTACAAAATTAATTTCAATTATCAAGTTTTTTAAGTATGATTTACACCGAATCCTTCTTCGTGCAATAAAATTAACCAGTCACATTATTCACGTCAATATTTATTCTCATAAATAATCCTATTCCACATAACGAAAGATGTTTTGTAAAGTTCAAACTACTTACAATAAAAAAAAATTTTTTTAATCTACTGCGGTTTTTCGACAACTGACAACTGGCAACACTGTTGAAATTGGTAGACGAATATGTCATTCTTAATTCTTCTTCCCGACGTGTCATATGGAGTCAATCATCATTGCGTCAGCGAATTCAAAAATTTTTTTAGTAAAATCACGACCACGTGTTTGATTGAAAAACCCAGAAAAATCTCAATTTTCAAAGGAAAATCCAAGAGGAAATGAAAGTGAAAAAGAAAGGAAAAATGCTGTGCATGTCATTTGCTAATCGATTACGACTACTGAACTACAGAACAAACTCTGGAAGAGCCTAACCAAATTTTTTTAGATATAAAAAATTCACATAACAATACCTTTATAACAATACTTTTACACATTATCTTTTGTTACAAGATAATGTGTCTCAACAATTCTTCTCACTTTTTCAAGTTAAAGAAACATTATTTTTTGAATTCCTGTACAACAGTTCATTCTTGCCAAGAAACCAGATCAATCGTACGAATCAGTGTCAAGCGAATTGTTCACGATGCCAGTACATCACGTATGAAACAAGTCAACAAGAGAGTTACGAAACACTATCCCATTTTCCAATAAGTATATAAAAAATTCACATAACAATACCTTTACAACAACACTCTCGCACATTGTCTTGTGTAAAAACTTTTCCATGTGTTTCAAGGTCGAAAGAAACAACACAACTTATCATGGGTTTTGAGGAAAGTGAGGGTGCAGATCTACATTCTATGCTAACGCCGCCCGAAGTTTGAGGAAAAGCCGCACTTGTGGAAAATGAGAAAAAATAAATTAAATGAATACTAGGGCCATTGAGTGCAAAGCACCATTTGGGTCTGAGGCTAAATACGAAATTCACGAGGGCAAACACATTTGCTCCAAGTGCATCAAAGATGCTCGACAAAAACTTTCGGAATCGAAGAAGACTGAGACAGATCAGAGTAACGAAAAACTTGCTTTATGTGATAAAAAAAGGCACCAAGTGGAGAAAAACATACTGCTGTGTTATCTTCCCTTCTATAAAATTAACATAATTCCTTTTTGAAAAAAAATTTCCCCAAAAAATTTATAAATTCCCCCAAAAAAACAAAATTCCTTATTAAAAATTCACATAACAATACCTTTACAACAATATGTAAAATACGATTTCAGATACAAAAAAAAAAACAAACAAACAAACAAATAAGTAAATACAGTCAAGGTTGTATATTAGTCATCGAGCACGACTACAAAGGAATGAAATAATTGTGTCTATCGTTGATGATTTATGAAGAACTTTTCTTCTATATTAGATGACGTTTTACGCAAGTACGAAAATTTGAAATGTCAGATCGCGAGTAAGAGCGCCACTTTCTCCCACTCCAACAAAGTGTCGCGCTACCACGTATGTAATACGTTATCGCATGATCCCGGCGTGTGATCACAATTTTTCGGTTACTGTACCTATCTTCTTTAAAAATATAAAAAAAATGTTGAGTGAGAGTAAAGTGAAAGATGAAAACCCTGAAAACTGCTAGAAAAAATGAAGAGGTAAACTGCGTTCTTCAAAAAAGGTAAGAAAAATACTGGAATTCACATAACGATACCTTTACAACAATACTTTCACACATTATCTTGTATCACTACATTTCCATATATATCTATATTATATATAGAAAAATAAAAGATTCAGAGAATCAGAGGATTCTGAAAACATTCTGCTTATGTATTCTGAAAACATAAATTTCTCTTTTCAACATAAATGTTTATTGTCATTTTATAATTTTACCATCCTCAATCGCCACCTAATAAGAAAATGGCGTTGAAAGAAAATTTAAAGCATTTTAATTTATCTACCGCAGATTTGAATTAGCTTTCTGGTTCAATACCCACCAGCGAAATGGAAACATTTGATACCAAGTTAAATGACCAAAATAATTTTGAAATAGACCAATTAGTCTTGGCAAAAGTTGGCAAATACCTCTACTGGCCATGCATATACAGCCGCGCTTGCGGAAAATTTTATAAATTCACATAACAATACCTTTACAATAATAAGTAAAATATATTTTCAGATACAAAAAAACAGAAACAACCATAAATACAGTGAATAAATAATTAATTTTAATAATTACATTATTTACAATAAATGATTTTGTCTATCGTTGATGATTTTTGAAGAACTTTTCTTCTATATTAGATGACATTATAATGACAATAATAATAATGTATTTTTTATTCAAAATAGACAGTTATATTTCCTTTTTCACTAATCATATGATTTTTATTAAAATATAAATGAAAATAAAAAAATTGAAAATAAAAGTCCATTACACGAATTCAAGTGTAAAAAATTTTTTAATTAAACTTCAGTTGAGTGCAACGGAGTAATTAATCATCAGCAAAAATACAGAAATAGCGAAAGTGGACGAATTTGCTTCAAATGCATAAATTATGCTCGTAAAAAACTTCCACTTGCATCCAAGATAACTGAGGCAAGTATAAGTGACGAAAGAATGCCTTCGCAAGTTGAGAAACAACATGTCTGATGTTCAAGCTGTTTATGTGTTGTTCGAGATAAAATTTCGTTTATCGAACTTTGAGTTTTTCAAATTTTGTGCAAGAACCTCGTATGTTCATACAACGGTCCACAAAATTATAAAAGATCTGCAATAAACGAGATGAAATTTTCAATCGTATGATCTTCGAAAAAAAGGTTTAAGTGTTGTTGCTGACAGAAGGAGGTGGTCGTGGACCATACCCAATCGAGTAGCATGTCAAAATTTATAAAAAAATGAATTTTTTTATAAGAATTCCATATTTTAAAAAGTTTACCGCATAAAATGCTTATTAAAAAAAGTTTTTATATAAAGTGAGTTTGAAATCTCATAAAAAATTCCTTCACATAAATGTGAACATGTTTAGAAATTCTTTGTTAGGTTAAGTTTAATTTTAAGTTGATTGTAGTCAAGTTCGAAAATAAAAATTCAATTACTTGTATTTCAACGTGAAACTTTATGTATCAATTTACACGACACTAACAATGAGTCGAGGTGAAGTCTTATCATGAGGTTCTATTTTACGTCGAAGCGGACGGCACATGACACTGCGAGGTTGTGTTTACAATAACAAACATCCTCTCTTTCGCGCTCTTCCTACTATTTCCACTATATACACATATAACACATGCGACACTTTTGTGCAAGGGTCGTCCCCAAGATTGGTTTTACCCACGTGCACAGTTAATGAAAGTTATACATATTTTTCAAAAATAGAAATCGATTATCGTGAAACTTTTGATCTTGTGAATTAAAACATTTCGATAAAAAAAAAAAAAAAAAAAAAGAAAAAGAAATATCAATTAAACAGCATTCTGGAATATCGATAACGCCTAAGGCAATTTTTTTCTTATCATGTGCCTCTGCCTGTTTGGGAACGAATTTTTCATGCAGAAAAGATGGTGAAATTCAAGTCCTTGTAATCATTTGACGCCCTTTATCCAAACAAAGTATCCGCGAAGTAGAGAAAAATGTCGCGACAATGCCGCGGGTTTAATGATACTTTTGTACAAGCCCGTGGGGTAAAAACGATAAATTTCAGGATCGCACGGGGCCGTACCCGCTGCAGCACGCGGAGAGTGTAGGTTGCGGTAATGGCGACTACGGCCGGCTTATTTAGTGTTCCCCGACGCGCTTTTTACGGCTGCTTATCATTTTTGAACTACGCTGAACAATGTGTAATTAATAAATGGGATAGATTCGCGGTCAGATAGGGACGAGGAATGCGGCTTCGGGATAATGTCGCGCAGGGGCCCTTGGCCTTTTTTCGATTCAGCCACGGGAACCGTATACAAAAAAAAAAGCCGGGGAAAAAGAAAAGTCAGCGTAGCTTTTTTTCGGATCGAGTATCGATGAGACGAGATTTGAAATTTTTAAAAGGATGTTCCAGGATCTTGAAATAAGTTTCCATAAATTTATTTTGAATCAACAAAAAAAAAATTAAGATTTTTTAGTTTAACTTCATGCCTTAAGATAATGTTAATAAAAATTACTAATTATTCAAATGTTTAGTTTTTCGAAACCTGATTTATCGATTTTTTGAACGCTTTGAAATCGGAATTCCTTAATGCAAGTATGAGATTGCGGAAGGACAAACGTATTTCTTCTTTCTCGAAACTTTATGCCTCGAAAATTCGACCTCATTTTTTCTCGAACGTTAACGAAGTCGAAATCGAGTTGCTGAAGTCGCAGAAAAAAAGGAGCTAACATAACACATTAATGTTTCGCGAACCGAAAGTATGTAACGGTTAGGTACTAAAGTGCGTGCCATTATTTATTCGCTGAGGGACTCTCGAAAATTTCGCGCGCAGCGAAAAAGTAAGCCCTCGGAAATGCGCGCTGCTTTAACAAATTACTTTCTCGGGGCGTAATGTTTGCATATTTTTCGTGACTAATGCGGCCATCGATATCTCCTGATAATGACGAGTCAATTTTAAAAAGAAGCTACTAAAAGTGCGGGCGCAGGTGAAACGAATGCCGATTTATCAAAATATCCTTCACGATTAGATTCATTATTTTTTAAATTGCAGGTGTTGATGCAAAGAATCTATATAATAAATTTTTGAATGCGTTGATGATTATTAATGTACTTTTTTGCGATTGGTATGCTATCAGGTAACGATAATCATATTATATGTATGTTATTTACGTAGAAACTTTTAGAAATATTTCATCCAATAAAAAAAGTAATATTAATTTTTTAATTGGTTTTTTCTATGTATTTATGAAATAACTTATTACTTTAACACAAAAAATTTTTCATTCTTCAATAAATTCATGACACTGACGTAAATAATTACTCTGCACTACGCAACTTTCGTCTGAATATTTTCTCGGGGTTCCGTTATTTTGTCAGTATTTAAAATTTTTCGTTGCATACCAACTCAAGGGTCACAGGTAAAGAAAGATCTCGTAGGGAGGCGAAAAAAAAGGAAGTCCGCCATTTCCTCCCCCGCTTTTTCGTGTCTCCTTAACATTTTTCTTTTTTTTTTTTGTTTCTTTTTTGTCGCTGGCCTTGTTTCCCCTTTGATTCTCCTCCCCTTTTGACTTTGTGTAAACGCTGCTGGTCGGCTTTTCGTTCGGTCGAGCAGGTAACTGATCATCCCAAGAAGAGAAGAAAAGATAGAGGAACAAAGAAGCAAGACGAAGATTAAACAAAAAGAAAGAAAGAATGGGAGAGGAAAATAACGTTAATAACCGAGTAATTGTATCGACGTATTCAAAGTATCAATATTTACCTTCCCCTGCGCGAATCGTTCTGTTCGCAATCGCTTCACATGGGTCTTCTAAAAATTAGAAAATGACTCAATCAAGCTGTAAAGCTTTGATCATCATTGAAGAATCTCATCCAATTTCGGAAACTCTATAAGGGTCTCAAAAATTTTGTACATATTCAAGTACTTCCAACAACTAACTTCTGTTGCACAATGGGCTACTCTCTGAAACCATCAGTACGAACAAATCTACTTCGTATAGTGAAGGAGAAAAACCTATTCAGACTCTCCCTATTCACCTAAATAAAAGGGAGATCCTTGTAAAGAGGGACGAGAAAAAGGAGAAGTAAAAGGGGAAAGGACGGGGCCAGGACGTAACCGGAGAGCACATTACTCGGCATTAAGTCACCGAGATAACTACCTGTGTGGGAGGCTCACACGGGGACCTTCGAGGCCCTACACCGCGGTTACAGCGTCGTTTATTTTGTAAATTAGGATTCCTCGCGAGGACAAAGAGCCGGGGCCCCCGGGCCCCGTGGCCCCAGGGACCAGGACAACGGAGGAGGTTTCGGGACCCGCCGGCGACAACGACGGCGATGAAGCGCTTTTTTAAAAAGTTCCCCTTGTACCGAAAGCCTTCGCGAATCCGGGGCCCCCGGGCCCATAACGAGGAAACAAGCCACGTTGCCCCGACGACAATTGCGATAAATCCTCGCGATTCCACGCTCCGTGTACCGTCCCGGACTGTGAGATTTGGTTGAAATAATAAACATTTTTTATTCCTCACCACCCCCCTTCCCCCCAATCTCACAAACCCTTTATCTCTCTTTTTCAAAAAATTATTATTTCGTGGGAATTGGTGCAGCCAAACGCGAATTTCAGTTTGATTATTGAGATCAAGAAATGTTTCACGAAAAATATCTCATTATGCAAATCAGCAAAAAACGATAAAACGTACGGACGAATACATATGTAACAGAATAACACACTTGACAAGAAAAAGTGAAAAACCTAGTGACCTAACCCAACATAACTTGACTTGCCACTTTCCATCCTGATGCAAAATTTTTGCCTTGTGTAACACATTTTTTTACACCGTCTCCCTGCTCTTTTACTTCGCTCCCTCTCTAATTTCTTACCTCCTTCACCAATACCCAAGTGTTTTGTAAATTAAATCACGCTAATTAAAAAGTGTCGTAATCAACGTGGAAATTCATTAAACTCAAAAGGCCTTTTGTGAAAGGAGGAAAAAAAACTTTGTTGAAAGTTTGAAAGTATCCTACTTACCCTGAACTCAATGTCTAAACCCCTCCCCCATTTCACCCTTAAAAAGGAATGGGAGGAAGCATTTTTATCGCGATTGGTAATTCAGAAATATTATTTGTGAAATATTTCAACTTGCAGCAAAAATAGTTATCAGCAGAAGAAAAATTTTTTCCAGGTAGTTGAATATCAAAATCTAATAAATTATAAGAAAAATACGAATGTTCATTTTATTCTGATTGAAGTAGGGGAAAGTAGGGTAAAACGGGGTACTCAATGTTTTAGTTGCAAAATGGGCCGTCATGTACGTCATACTGTAGTAACTATTTAGTTACGATGCGAAAACAAAATTTCATGGGTTTTTGTTTGCACTTGAGAAATAAAACGCTTTTTTGACGACTTTGAATTTTTTCACTCTCGGGAGGTCGATATTTTTGGCGTCAACATCGTTCAGGCATTATTTGGTATATGCAGTAATAAGTTAAGTGAGTACTTTATTCGATTCTGTAACCTAAGACACACTCACTCTATGTCAACATAATGACGTAAGTTATGTTGTTATCGAATTAT
>JAPYZL010083077.1:0-10972 GCA_030522825.1 Platygaster orseoliae
GACTAAAGCACGTTTCGCAATGAGTGAGAACGCAGGATCGTGTATGATTCAGCCCGCTTAATTAAATTTCGATGATCACGAGAATTCACGTGTGATTCTTGTGATCGGAAAAATTCATAAACGAGCCGCTCGTTACAGTTGAATTTTTAAATCTGTCTCCGAGTTACGATCGCAGAGGAGTCTAATTTCCAGTATAATGATGTATCTCGAGCTGGAGAAAAAGCTCTTCTAATATCTTGCTTTTTACTAAGGTTGATTTTGTAAATACCGAAATTGTTCATAATAGTTTTTTCTATAAAAAAATGTATTCACATGTTATTACACGAATAAGAAATTTTGGGTTACAGCAACTATTGATTTAGTAAAATATTAGCTCACCTAAGTTTGGGTAGTGCAACCAAAACTTTAGATACGATAACCAAATTATTGGTTATGGCAACTTTAGGATCAGCCATATAATTTGAGCATAAGTCCAGGGGCGGATCCAGACCTGATATTTGGGGGGGGGGGGGAACTCTTAAAAAATTTGATAGTGAATTCAACGTTTTTTTTTGGTTTGATTTCCTTGTACCTAATAATTTTGTTGGCGTTGTTTCATTTAGTACGAATACGATCGATATCTTAAATTATGCAAAAAAAATCTATTATCTATAATAAATAAATCTATAATACTTAAATTTTTTTTCAGTATCCTTGGTCTTGGGGGGGGGGACTTTCCCCGAGTCCCCCCCCCCGTGGATCCGCCCCTGATAAGTCGCTATACTAGAAGCTTTGGTTGTCATAACTAAAGTTTTAGTTGTAGTACCTAAAACTTTAGTGGGTCCATGTTTTACTAAATCAATGGTTGTTGTAACCAAACAATTTCTCTCAGTGTAATTACTGTAACATCTGCTGTAATCTACTCCGATTTAAGATAGTCTGTACAATGACTAATAAAATCTTATTCGACAATGTCAACAATAGAGTTTAATAAAAAATGTAATAAATACGTTGTAAAAGCAAAATAAATAATTTAAATAAATTTTTAAAAAAATTATTCACTCATTATAGAGTAAATGTGTCGTTACTGTGCATAGCTCGATTGACATTCTTGAGATTAGTACCGACTAAAGCAGTCTAAAGTCATTATCAAAGTAAATATTTTTAAACCTAACCTAACATAATAGTTCTCCTCACCTCCCTCCTCCACCCCTTCCCGACCATCTTCATTTTTTCAGTTCCTGTCTATGTACCGAACAAGGCAAATGCGTAGAATCATTCTGCAACCAACGTAGTTCTTCACCTTCTTCACTCGCCTTGGTAAGGAAAATGATAGTTCAATACTACAACAAATGTTGAAAAGTAGAAAAATTTTCAAATTTTCCAAAAAATTGTTTGAATTTGTATTAAACACTAAACAAACTGTTCAAAACCGCTGAAGACTTTGAAATTTCAAAAAATTGTTGAACTGACAAATGTACTGTAAATTGTAAACTGTAAAAATATAGGAAAATAGCTTTTAAAAATTTGAAAACTTTTATAAACACTATAAAAATGTCAGAACTGATGGAGTCCGTTCAGCTTGAAGTGAACAACAAAGTTTTTGATAACCCCAAATTTTTCACAAAAGGAATCGGTCAACCAATATAGTGATTAAAAAGTTAAATACGCAATTGTTGAAAATCTAGAAAATAAAGGTTACGATCAGGGTTCTCAGGCGTAGTAGGATTCCTACGAAAACACAAAGACAGACTTATGGTTTGTTTGATGCTAGAGAGAGAGAGCGAAGATGAAAACCTGCGAACCCTGGTTACGATTTTCACGCCTCAGTTGTTAGAAGAATTTGACCATTAGCGTAAAAAATGTCTCCGATGTCAAACTAAAGAGTACCAGTCTGTTTCCGCCTTTGTGCTGAATAATGCTTTTGAAACGTTAATGATTTATCATCATATTCAATTAACTGTTTCTTTTGTAGTTGTAGCTGGTAGTAGATGAGGCGTGAAAGATAGTTTAGTATTAGTTAGAAATAGTTTCAATCAAAGACGTGACTTGCATGAATCTGATCTATTCTTTTCGTGACAAATCTTGCTGTAGTCAAACTAAATGCACTGTTTATCAAGATTTAGGAATTGCTGGAATTCATGTAGGACCATGGGACTGCGCCTTGTTGACCTCTGTCACGTGACTTCCATTCCATCATAAACAACGTTCGTCTAATCGTCTTACATTCGGAATTCATTGTTTGTCAACTGATTTGCGACGTTCCATCTCCAAAAGAGAATCTTGGGATTTCAGAAGGTAGTATTTATCCTTTCAAAAAGTCCCTGCTTTTTTCTTTGGATACCTATAATAATATACTATTTCAGCCGTAAAATGAAAAATTAAATTTAAAATTTCCATTTTTCAATTACGTTTTCCTTAGGGGTGTGCGGGATAGATAATTTCACGGGTCGGGATGTTTTGGGGAATTTTACATGGGGTCGGGATGGATCCCGAGTTATTCGGGAAATCCCGAAAATGTCGAGAAAAACCAAAAATGTCGGGAAATCCCGAAAAAACGGAAAATTCTGAAATCTTTGAAAAGTTTGAAAAATTTGGGTAATAACGGGAATTTCAAGAATCCCGAAATTTTCAAGAATCTGGAGAATCTATATAGGAATTCCGAAAAATCTAGTAATTCTGATAACTTTTCAACTACAGAAATTTTGGGATTGTAGAAAAATCTCGAACGTGTCGAGAAATCCTGAAAAATTCAAGAAACCCCGAAAAGTTCGGAAAATTTGAACAATCACGAGAATTTCAAGAATCTCGAAAATTTCGAGAATCCTGAGAAGTTTGGGAATCTAGAGAATTCAGAATTTCCAAAAAATGAAGTAATTTCGATAAATCCTTAACTCTAAAAATTTCAGGATTGTAGAGAAATCTCGAAATTTCGGGAAATCCCGAGAAATTCGGTAATCTTTAAAAAATTCAGAAAACCCCGAAAAGTTTGAAGAATTCGAGAAATCATGAAAATTTCGAGAATTCTGAAAAGTTTTGGAATCTAGAAAAATCTAATAATTTATATAAATCTTCAACTACAGAAATTTTTGAATTGTAGAGAAATCTCGAACATGTCGGGAAATCCCGAACAATTCAAGAAACCCCGAAATGTTCGAAAAATTTAAGTAATCACGGGAGTTTGAAGAATTATTCCGAAAATTTCGAGAATCCTGACAAGTTCGGGAATTTAGAGAATTCAGGATTTCCGAAAAATCTAGCAATTTCGATAAATCTTAAACTCTATAAATTTAAGGATTGTAGAGAAATCTTGAAAATGCCAGGAAATCCCGAAATGTCGAAAATGGCAGGAAAGACCATTTCCTGTCCCGAGGCATTTCCCGACGCATCCTAAACTCAGGATTCCCGAAAAGTCGGGATCCCGCACACCTCTAGTTTTCGTGAATCTCTGATTTCCCAGGTTTTTCAAGTACAATTTACAAGAAAATATAAATGTAGATTCTGTATTTCAACATGTGAATTTTTTTTTTAACTTTTAAACTATCACAAGTTGAGTAACGTTTGAAGTCGTTTCACAAGCGAAGTTATTTTTAAAATGACAAAGATAGCTTTTTTATAATCGATGTCATTTTTTCTTCATTATTAATGACTCTAAATGTAAAAAAGGAATCCAAGTTTCATGTTTCAAACATTCTTTAAAAAAAGGAAGTCAATATCTAATCCAGCAGTGTAATCAGTTTTGTAAATGGTTTAATAAGTACTCTAAAAGGTATTTTTCCGTTGAAAATGTTACAAGAAGAGCCCAAGTAAATGTTCATAAACATGTACATTTTTTTTTATCGTTTCCCGTATATTCAGACTTTTTTTTGTGTAATTGTATATCTGAACGCCTGTATTTCTCTTTCTTGAATTTTTCCGTACATCAAGAGTTTTCAACAAGTTTTTAATATTGTTCTTTAGAATACTGATACAGGAATGTTGCAAATCAAAGATCGTCATTTAAACGATAAGAAAAAATAAAATACGTAGTTAATAAAACACGTACTTATACGACAGAAACTGACGATTTCAAGTTGTGTGTCATCCTCAAAGAAGAAATAGTAGAATTTCGTAGTTAGATTGGAGTCAACGATATTCGTCCTGAAAATTTATCGGTATTCAATTTTTTACGATTGTTTTAATAATTAATTGCATTATCCTCTGCTTCATGTTAATTTTTATTTTCCATGAAGCAAGTTTTTATAAATTTATTCGTTGAAAATCGTAAATGATCTATTTTTTGTAGTTTTCGGCTTCCCTTATATTCAAAAATATGGAAAATCCAAAATTGCCTTCACAAAATAAATTTCAATTAACTTGTTTGGAGCGGTTGCATTTGCTGACATATGTTACTTAATAAATTAAAAAATTTACAACTACATCGTGCATTGTTAGATTTCTGGAGAACGTAGCATGAAAAATTTTTACTTTTTAACTTCGATTTTCGATCTTTATACTGAAATATACTGAAATTTCTATAATACAAAGACATTTCAAAAATGTGAAAAAATTTTCTGCTGATAATAAACAAGGAAGCCATTTTTATGATTCTTATACGTATTTAGTCGATTCTAGAATTTTGATGTTGTTTCATGTGTGTTCAGTTCACGTTATTTTCAGTGAAAACAATTAACTTTCCTTGAAATTAAAATTAAATATCCTTGTTTCTATATTTATATAGACACGATTCTGAATTTTTCTCAATTCCATTTTTTTTTTAAATATTTATTTTTTACATTGGCGTTATTTAAATGAAGTACCTGAGATGCAATTTTATAGATCTCTCCTAGAAATGATAAAATTTAGATTACGTATCAACGCTAACCATGGCCAATAATTTTTATCGCATTCCAGAGTATATGGCTGAACGCATAATATTGATAAAATAGAATCACGTTTCTATTTCCAGTCTCTGTACAAAATCGCTACTCGAAAGATTATTTCTCTGAAAAAATTTTTTTTGAATGTGTTTTCTTCGCACGCGAACGCTGATTACATTTTATACTTGTTGAGTTATCTTGAACTTGAGCGATGGTCGCGAAGCGGGGAGAAAATCATACTTTCGATCCCTAGGGATTAATATTTTTCTGCCCTCTGTTTAGGCGAGGAGTTAACTTTTTTGACTTATCAATGTGTTTAATAATGAGTTATGAAATAAAAAACGCGTTGGATTATTTGTTTTTTTTTTTAGTTAGAAAAAGGTAGGGAAGGTTTCGAAACTGATTTTCCGAGTTGGAAGTTAGGATTTCCCGAGGTTGACTAATCCACGCATCTCAGCTAAAACTGGTAAAATTCTAATAACCATGCCAATATTTAGAGTAAATGTTTGCTAATATAATAACCATTGTTGAATAAAAATTCTTTAGAATTATATTTTTATTATTCAAATTAATTTTTTTATTATTATTAGAAGATATTTTAATAAAAAAAGATGAATGAATTTCTGTTTTTTAAGTTTCGTTCATACATTTTAATATTTTTCTTGAATATTTAAATATTTTGTTTTCATTATTTTGATCGAAGACAACGGTTTACGATTTACGAAACGTTGTATTTTTGAAATGAAAATTACGATTAATGATTTATTTAAAACCTCTGCTTTCTCGACAATCAAAAATTTATATTAAAATTTTGTTTCCGAAATTTTGGGCACTTAAGAAATCGTTCTATAAAAAACAGAAGTTTTATGCAAAATTTTAAGTTCTGATAAGAACCGAATTTCTACGCTAGTCGAAAATATTATATGGAAGGTTTCATACTCGAAATTCGAATCAGTGAATTTTGGTTTGTTTTAAGCTGTTCTAAGATTCGATTTGTGTCAACTGAACGACTTCACTCTGATGAAAATGAGTTCACGCCAAAGAAACGTCATTGAAGGTGAAAAAAGCGATGAGTCCAAGTCTCTATCCAAAATGTGAGCTACTAGACAATAAAGTTCATCATACACATTTTAAAACTACACGGAAATTAAAAAAAAAGTCAAGTAACATTTGTGAAAATAAAAACAAGAATTATAAAGCTTTGAATCCTGTGATCAAAATGTGATAAATTAGTGCATTCGCAATTGTTAAGCTGAAAATAATCCAACTTACTAATTTCTTTTTCAAAATTTACATATTTTACGAATAAAGAAAAA
The DNA here is from genome assembly GCA_030522825.1 of Platygaster orseoliae. Taxonomy (NCBI): domain Eukaryota; kingdom Metazoa; phylum Arthropoda; class Insecta; order Hymenoptera; family Platygastridae; genus Platygaster; species Platygaster orseoliae. The sequence continues at coordinate 6,155 of JAPYZL010083077.1, forward strand.
TTAGTTTTTGATACATTTTTGAATTCATTTGTTTACATTCTCAGCAACAAGTACATTCTGGAAAAACAGCGCCGGACCGAGATGAATAAGTTCATAGAGGAACTTGCTGAAATGGTTCCTCTCAACAAAATTTCTAGCAAGGTCGAAAAAAACCAGATCCTGCAGGCAGTTTCCGATCAGGTATGAATTATTCAAAAAATTTGGAATTAGAAGTATTTATGCCTTGATGTTTTTAATTGATTTCTTTTTCACAGCTTCGCCTTTCTAGACGCAACGCTGAGAATACCCGCATTTCGCACATTGCGTCTCAGGATGACATCAACGCCATTTTGTTTGAGGTGTGTGGAAGGGATGAAAATTTTCATTAACAACCTAAACCAGAAAAACTGTACATGACAAAAAATAAGATAAGTTTTTTTATTATCATTTTTTTCTTTCACAGGCGATAGACGGCTTTCTGTTCACCTTGGATTTCGATGGGTACGTCAAGTGCGTGAGTGCGAATGTAAACAAATACCTGAACTTTGCAGAAAAAGACTTTGTTGGGAAGAACATTTACACCGTCATCCACTATAACGATTTCAACAGTTTTTCCCCCATTTTTTCCACAATTATGGATGGTGAGTTCACGATTTTTATACTGCAGTAAATCATAACTCTAAGTTTTTCATGTTTTTCTAGAATCAACTGGCGAGTCATGGCCCCAAACTCGCAATAGTACATTCCACTGTCGCTTTTTGGTCAGAACTCCGGAAAGAGAAATCATGTTCAAACCTATGCAAGTCTGCTGTTCGCATTTGCTAAACGACATCAATGTTGAAAGCTCCGGAAGAGCTTCCGATTACAGGGACAAGAATTACATTATGTGCTTCGCCCGCAGCGTTTCGAATACAAATACAAGTAACCCAATCATCGAGCAGTTTTCCATGAGATTGTATCCTGATGGAAAAATCATGGGGGTCGACTTCAACCTTGTGTCATCCAAATACAACAAATATCTGAGCAAGGTGAACAAACAAATTTTTATTGTATTTATAAGAACATTCTGAGGATCCTCAGTTTCAATTTCAAGTTTTTGTTTTCAGGACATGATTGGAAAGATGATTCTAGACTTGTGTCATCCACAAGATGTCAATGACTTGGCTGTTTTTTTAAAAGACACACTTGAACTCGGCTCAGCAACAAGTTCAACGTGTCGATTGTGCGTTGCTCCATACACGTTTTTAAACGTTTTGTTCAGGTCGAGGTTCTTTGGTGTGAGTATGGGCTCATTTTAAAATGTTTTTAACCACATCGAGCACCCTTTTTATACAAAATGAGTAACATTTATAATCATATTTTCATTAGATATCGCCAGGAGAGAAAAATCTTAACTCCACTCCTCCACAGATCAATCATGACTTCATGATGGTCACGGTTACTATTATCGGGTAAGATGATTTTTCGATTACATCATGGATTTAGAACGATAATTCCGTGCTTGCAGAATAGATTAACACCTTATTATTTATGATAGTTTACAGGAAGAAGAGCCTTCGCAGATAGTTGACCATTTGACAATGGAAACCGCAATTGCGATGTTAAAATCTGAGGAACCGTGCAATAGAGAACATCTTGAGGAACATGATGCTAATGTCTCGATTTCGGAGAACGGCAACAACGTGGTCTGCGGCTCATCCATTTTAAAGGATGTCAAGAACGCTATGCAGTTGCAAGTATGAATAGATGATTTTATTATAGAAAAATATTATTTACATACTTGCAATAGTGCAAAACAAGTAACTCAACCTTGTTATTTATGATTGCAGGAGATGATTGTTGATGAAGCTGACAGTGCACAGGTGGATAATCAGGGATTTTTTGACGGTGTTTTGGAACCAGATCTCGCCAAGGTTCTGGAGGAATTTATAGAAAATGAATTCGCTACCCATCGGTACTGATATAACCCTAGTGATAGTGTAAAAAAAAAGCTGAGGGTTGGAACGAATGTTCCTGCGATTTTGATTATTTATTTGAATGAGATTCATATTATTAAGCTTCCTGGTTTTGTTAAGATTTATATGTTACACAAAGAATGTTTGTTTATTTCACTGTGGTACAAAATGCGGGATATAAAAAATCACCAGAAAGAAAATTTTTTCAAATATAGACTATGATTATCAGAAGGTACGAAAAAATGAAAATATACGTTTTTCCTAAGTTAAACTGACGAAACCATTAATATATTAGAGATCTTGGGTTAATAAAGTAACGTTTGTTTTTTAAAAAGTTGCATTTATATATTATTAAATATTATGAATAAAATTTCGTAGCCAAACTTTTTTTTGGCGATGGCGACGGAACTTTCCTCCAATTCTACCATCAGTCGGTATGGATTCCGGCTGACAGCCGGAAAAATGAGCAGTTCCAATAGGTGCCGCTATTGTTCTAATAGGCGTGGCCATGTTGAACGTTCACTTCAATCTTGTGATTCTCTGAAGTTGACTTATCGACACAAAGATGATGTATGACTGCGCATCCAGTTAGCAGTAGAAAAAGAGGGAAATAAAAAATTATTAGTCTGCTCTTGTCCTCTGATTGGTTCCTGGCTCGTGACGTTTTCTCTTTATAAGTTGACCGGGAAATTTGAATTTGAATCTTTCCTCGAATGAAATTTTATTACGGTTTGGTTTATTTTGATGAGTTGACATTGAATTTCATAATTTGAAATTTTAAGAGTAGAACAGATAATCAAGATAAAAATTCACGTATTTTTCATTTATTTATTCAATGAGAACTGCAGAAGACACAGAGTTTAAAAATATTTTTTTTTGCTTATCTAGTTCACATCTGAAGTGAATTCACAACATTTTTTCGGTTCCAGTTTCTTACTCTACCATCAAAAGAAATTTTTCATGAATTTCGGTTTGATATGATACTTTCGTTTTGTTTCTTTGCTTTGGATAAAATATACATTGAAGACTGTTAGCGGATTTCCTATGACACCCAGCATTTTCCTTGAGATTTATGTTTGAGCATGAGTTTGTAGATATAATTTTTATTTTGTTTCAAAAAAATGAAGTTATAAAAAAACCAACTGTGGGTAAGCAACAATTTTAACACGTGATGAATGACATTTATTGTTGCTCATGCGTAGAGAAGAGTTGTGACTTCAGCGAGCCACGGTCAAAATTCGTTCATTGCCTTCGTAGCCTGCCTTGCAAGTGATTGATACCAAAGTTGAAGTTTTCAATCGCGTTCACGTGGATCAACTTAATTGTGGGATTTTCAACACCTCTAAAAAGTAAGATTATTCTTTTATTTTTAAATAGACAACTCTAGAATTACACACAAAGATTAATTATATCACACAAAAGTCAGTTTGGTTTACTGTACCAAAATTTGGTATACTGTACCAAATAGTTTGGTAGATATTTAGCCAACCAAATTTTTTTGTTGATCGAGTTTGGTTGGGTCTAATAATTTTTAAACACTCATGTTTTAGCGAAATAAAATTTCTTTCAACAGGTTAAGAAACTTTTGTTACGATGTAACAAATCTGTATATTTACCGCAAAACCCTTACAAAAAAAAACAGCCAAACTAAACCAAAAAAAAAAAACATATTTTGTTCGGAAGTTTTAGCGTTTTTAATTATGTGGTTTGTTAATTTATGAATCACCTAGAAGTAATGTCACATATGTATTTATAATAAGAAATGAACCAGATTTAAACATCAGAAAAAAAATTTGCAGAGACGGGACGCGAACCCGGGACTTACCTTTTTCAACACCTGGTACTTACCCATTCGACCATTGATGAATCGGACAGTTCGTAGAAAAGTGTTTATCATATGTTATAAGGACTTACTCTGGTCGATCTTGTTAGATACTAAAGAATCGAAAGAAAAAGACATAATGTTCATTTCTGTCGGTTTTCTAAAATGGTTGATAATGTATTAGAAAAATGAACTCGGAAGTATGATATGATTCTCTATTTTTCCGAAGTTTTGGAAACATTTTGAAAAAAGGTTATAAAAAGCTATTGAATGAACGTTTTTTTTTTCATAATTGCAAAATATCTGATTTTCATAAAAATTTTGCGCTTTTCTATAAAAATCAAAACCACTAGTGCACTAGCTGCAGCCAACTTTTTTTCTGATGTTTGAATCTGGTATATTTCTAATTATAAATAAAATTGTAAAATTACTTCCAGGTGATACATAAATTTACAACCACATAGTTAAAAACGCTAAAACTTCCAAACAAACTTTTTTTTTGGTTCAGTTTGACTGTAAACTGTCAATTTGACTGTGAACAGTCAATTTGGCTCTACGAAATTACAGTCAAATTGGATTGTATACAGTCGAATTTGTTATAATTTGTTATAATTTGTTATAATAAAAATTATATATATATATACACAGGGTGTCCCAAAGTCAGCAATTAATATTTTAGTGGCTTATAGTTTATGAAATTCTAAGACGATTTTTCCTTTACCACTTTTTACAAAACTCAAAATCAAAAAAGTTATTCAAGTTTGAAATTTAAACAATAAATGCAATTTTTTGAGGAGTAGGAATAAAAACCACGGACCAAACTTTACCCAAATTTTCGTCATATTTTTCTGAATTGAAAAGTCCTTTGCCACTTTTTACAAAACTCAAAATCAAAAAAGATATTCGAGTTTGAAATCTGAAAAATCTGATTGGTTGAAACTTCTAATTCGAATATCTTTTTTGATTTTGAGTTTTGTGAAAAGTGGCACAGGACTTTTCAACTCAGAAAAATATGAAGAAAATTTGTGTAAAGTTTGGTCCGTGGTTTTTATCCCCACTCCT
>JAPYZL010083095.1:0-10698 GCA_030522825.1 Platygaster orseoliae
TTGGTGGGGATTGAGGGGATTCGTAATAGAGGGAACCAGGAGTTCGTAATACAGGGGCGTTCGTTATAGTGAAGTTCGTAATAGAGGGACCCGAGTGTAAATCAATAGTGATCATTCAGAGCCAATTCTGAAAAACTTTATTTATTAAAATTAAATAGAATAACTAAAAATATTACTAAAAGAAATAAAAGAATCAAATTAAAAGATTAAATGAAGTTATAAAAATTATCTCCGACTGATCACTATTGATTTGGTTTCCTGTGGTAAAAACGACTTTTTATTTTCCTTTATTACTTTTCAATTTGCCAAAAAAACTCTGGAATCGTGGAATCAATGATAATGCGTGTAAGTATTGTAAAATTTGTAATTTTTAAGTTTAGTAAGTCTTTTATGGAGCTAATATGATACAAGATATGTTGTGCCAGTTTTACGACCTTGGCAGTTTAGCGGGGCAGTTAACGATAAGCAATTCGCACGTTGTTCAAGTTATAATTTGTAGTGAATTGACTGATATGGAGTAAAATATTTATCTTGAATGAATCGAATCAAACTTGAATGATTTGCATCAATTTTGATATTACACAGGTTTAATTTCTTTGAAGAAAGAGAAAAAAAAATCGAAATGTTCATTATTTTATTAAAATTTTATGATATGATACAAAATTTTATTTAATATAAATTTCTTCAATGCTAGAAACTAGAGTGTTACTATTTTCTGGAATAATAAGGCTTATCGCCCACCCAATCAGCACATAATCTTTCAGAAATATTTACCAGAGCTTTCGTTTGAAATATTGCATCTTTCAGAAAATTTTCAAAAGTCTTTCTAAAACGTGTAGTAAAAGCTTTCTAAAATTTTCAATGTCCGCCAGAGTTTCGGAATTAAGGTTTTAGAAAGTCTTTAAAAACCTTTCAAAAACATTCGCAAACTTTTTGAAAATGTTTCATACATCTTTCAAAACGTTTACAAGAAATATTACTAATAGATACATTGCATCTATTTTCGTTTCAAAATTACATTTGAAACGTTTAAAAGGTAGTTGCAGACAACTTTCAAAAAAAACATTAATAAAACGTTTTATACATGTTAAAGAAGGTCAAAGAAAATTTGAAACTGAAGTTTAACTGTAAATTTTTCAGAACGTTTTTCAAAAATTTCAATTGAAACATTTTGAATGGAAGATATTAGAATCATTCTGAAATAAGCATTACTGAAACATTTCGTATGAAATGCGAATCAGTTTTCTTACAAAACAAACATTGTCAAAATGTTTCAAATAGACGTTTATCAACATATATAAATGTCTCAATTTAATTATTTATAGTTTCGAATTGAAAGCAGCTTTTTATTAATCAAAAATGTTCATACAGTAACGTTCATGAGAGATTTTTTTGTTACTTTACATGAAGGTTTCATCAGCAATGTTAGTTGCAAATGAAATATTTCAAAATATGTTTCGGATAATATTTCTTTAGAAATCTCTCATAGAAAGTTTATGAATAGTTTTTTTTACATACATTACAACCTAAAGCATACTGACAGCTTCTTCAAACACTAAAAGGTTATTAACAAACTCATTGATAAAACCTTATCGCGGAGTTTTTTATGATTGAAAGATACATATTTAAATCAATATTGATTTAATTTTTTTATTTATCATCTTTATAAGGAATGATAATTACATAATACGTTTTGTATCAAAGTGTCGAAGTGATTGTTACAAGTAAAAATATATTATTTGCGAACGAGCGAAGCGTGTAAGTTGAATATAACATCTATATTCAATATAGTCAATTTCCTCCTACTTTGAATCATTCTCAGTAGCCTAGGGACCCTATATCGAAACAAGCGCCATCTCTCTGGGAGTGTGGAAGCAATTTTACTTTGTATCGTTACCGACATACTGACACACGGCGGAAATACAATCCAATACAATCCACCCAACAAGAGTTCCCTAGTAACCTGCTTTCTCTCTCACTTCACCGCCTTGAAAAGAGCGAGATAGAGAGAGAACCCGCTTGAAAGAGTAAACCCAATGACCGATCCCCTTGCGCGGCCGCCATCTTGCCCAGTGCTCAGTGTTGCTCAGTGCGCGATTGAGAATCCCAGTGTGAATCTTGCGAACCCCTCGAAATCCGCCGCTCGCGAGTTTTACCCAGGTGTACGTAACAGTGCCATTTCGCGCGCCTTGATCTCGTCGGGCCAAATCTACGAGCATCCAGGATGTCCGAACGCGAGGACAACGTGTACAAGGCCAAGCTCGCCGAGCAGGCCGAGCGCTACGACGGTGAGTCATTATTTTTTTTTACCTCTCTACCCGCCCCCCTTACCACCCCCTCTCTGCCCGCCCCACCGCTGGCGTCATTCGCACTTTTCCCGGCCGCTCCCCTTTTTTTTGCGCCCCCTGAAAAATAAAAGAATTGTCGTGATTCGCTAATTTTTTATTACCCTCCTTACCCCCCCCCGGCCGTGGCCTTGAAACGTCAATTTTTTTTCGCGCGGCGATCAAAATGGAAATTGATCCACCTCCCCCTCCCTCCCCCCTTCGCTTCGCCGTATCTATTGACGTATCTGACAATTTCGAATGGGCCGCATGGGCCGTGAAAGTAATGTAAAAAAAATAAGGGGTTGTCTCGGGGATCAGGGTTTCTCGGATGATCATTTTTAAAAGGGCGAAAATGTCGGCAAGGGTCGCGAAGTGCCGGGAGGTGGTGTAGCTGGGGGGCGTGTGAGGGGGAGGGGCGCGAAAGGAAGGGAGGCCGAAGGAAAGTATTGATCTGCGGCGGTTCCTCGCATCCCGTAAAAGTAACGTCGCGCCGCGACGGCTTATTTTTGAATGCTGTAATTAAAGGGAAAAAATGCCGAGGAATTTACGTCAAAGGGTTCCGGGGTAGTTCGATTTTGGGCGGGTGGGCACGAGTTTGGCCGAGGATCGATTTTCGGTTGTTGACGCTTGCGCGTAAATGGCGGGAAATTTTGAGTTTTCAGTGGGTAATATGGCGGTGGATGGCGGGGTTTTTTGAAATAAAAGATATGTTGGATATAAGTTTTATTCAAATACTTGATATTAAATTGTATGATTTTCTTGGAAAAAATGTTATGGTATTTGAAAATGGTTCATTTAAATTGAATGCTGCAATTGTGATGAGGATACGTACATTTAAATAACATATTAATTTGTAATGTGTTCACAAAGTTTACAGTGTTAAAAAATCCAATAAGAATTTTTTCTGAGATTTGCGACCAACAATTTAAAGCAGCAAAATAGCGAATTCAACGAAACTCTTAAAATCGTCGAGAAAAAAATTAATTCATCTTCGTCGTTTTAAGATTCTTACATTAAAAACTTTTTTTATAAAATTTTATTTTCTCTAAACATTTTTATGTACAATTTTTTTTATAAAAATTTTAGTTAGTAAGAAATGTACGAGGCTTAAATATTTTCTAATACAAAATTTTTATTTTCTTCTGAGCGTGTCGATGGTTTTTATAAAAAAATTTTTCTTGTACAATTTTCATATGGTCAGTTCACAAGAAAAATTTTTCTTATTAGAATTCATTAGAATGGGCCTCACAAAAAAAAATTCTTGAAAAAAATTTCTGAATGTTATTATAATTTTGCCTTTTCTTTAAAAAAATATAAATCACTAGGGTCTAAACATGCTAAGAAAATTCCTTGTTAGAAGCTTTGTCGAATTTGTTTTTTTTTAAGGTTTAACATTATTCATAGTAAATCTCGAAAAAAAATTTTTTTGTGATTTTTCAATATGTAAACTTTATGAACATGATAGTAATAATCAATGGTGATGGATGGATGGTGATGAATCGATTTTCCAGTTAAGTTTTTTATTTGTCTATTTTATTATATTCTAATTTATATACATAGACTAGGGATGGGGGATACCTGAAAAAAATATTGGTATCGAAGTATCGAGTACTCCAAAAATGTCGATACCGATACGAGTTCGATACCATGATAAAGTACTCGATACTGTAAGTATCGATACTCAAGTACCCCAAAAAAATTAAAAAAAAAAAACGTTTCCTAGCATACAAAAATTTATTAGCAGTCTTAAAATAAGTCCAATTATTATTGATTTGGCAAAGAAATTAATTTATGGTAGATTCAGTAACTTGTAAAAGACTATATTTTGATATGAAATGTAACTTGTTGCACTAAGAAAATTTTTTAGCACTTTTTTAAATATTTGTTATTAAAGTGGACGTATTGAGCATCATGAAAATAATGTTGATCACGTTCAAATACTTTTTTTTTATTTTCAATTCACATGATTTATTTGGATAAAAATAAATTCTTTTCTCGACTTTCATGCTATGGCAAGTTTTAGACTGAGAAATTTTTTTTGAATGAAATTTTGCAAAAGCTAAATTACTTAATTGAGTTTATGCATGTTATATTACATGAAAATTGTACTCGATATTTTAAAAATATCATTAAAATAATTCTCCATAACTATAGTTTTCAATTACTAATTATTATTATTCAATTATAATTAAAATAAAAATATAAAAAAATAAATGAGAATTTAAAGAAATTCACACAATACATTACATAATTTACATGATATGATGAATGAAAAATTATAATTCATTAAGAAAAAAAATTAGTTACAAGGTATTTGTGTAAAATCACTTACTGTAAATAAATCATATATTTTTAATAAATATTGGAAAATCAGTAGTAAGTTATTAAAATTGAAGAAACAATCATTTTTGGCTAAAAATCTATGAAAATGAAAAATCATCAGTGTAGCAACATTGATTATGATAAACAATTAATCACAATTGAGAATTGATATTATCAATTCCAAAACGAATCCGTTTTTGACATCCATTGTCAAAAAATTAGGAATGAAGTAATTGCAAACGCGGGTAATTACGAGTTTTCTTTGCGTGTTTTTACATACAAACAGCTAGGATATTTAAATCTGCCTACCTAGTGACGTCACGTCTTCGATCAATCACAGCATTTCTTTTCCCGCCATTCAAAAATTCAAAGTTTAACATTTTTTTTTTTCAAATTCTGATGATAAAATTGATAAAGTTTTAACATTTTCAGTAAAACAAATTAAAAAATTTACACAGAAAAAAAAACGTTTAATACAAGTTTTTTTTGGCAAGAAGTCTATTTTAAAAAGAATAAAAAGTGAGGTATCGAAGAGTCGATACCAGTAGAAAAAGTATCGGTACTCGATTGTATCGACTTTTAAAGTATCGGTATCGAGTACCATGGTATCGAGTACCAAGTACTCGATGAATAGGTATCGCCCATCCCTAACATAGTCCTATTCAATATTTTTTTGCCTATTAAATTACCAGAAAACTCGACCAGGAAATTGATCAACCATCGACTATTATTATTACACCCACTGATGATTCCAACAAACATATTAATTATAATGTAATTTTTCTTCATTGTTATATATGTTATAGGTACTTAATAAATTAAAATTTACAATATTGCAGGAAATTAAAATAAATATATACGGCGACGAGATTGCATGAATAACATGTTTGTGCAAACAGTAAATTTGGTACACAAGTTTTGGATTAAGCAAAAAATTTGGAAATGTACTGTATTAGATATTTTAAGGGTTAGTTATAAATTTGTGATATAAATTTATGATTAATTTTACTTAGGTCATTGTTATGCAGAAATTAAAAACTTGACATTGAAAAAATGTAAAAAAAAATAATAATAATAAATGCATCAAAGCGTACAAATAAAAATCATTTGCAACATACGTTTTCATTTGTTGAGTATCATCTACTTATATTTAAGTATCTTTCAAAAACAAATTATTTTTTACTGTTATTGAATATATTACTCATATTTTTCGATTGCCATCATATTACTTCTGATGTAAAGACAATTTTCTGAAAAAATAAAATGAATTTTTAGATTTTTTCAAGAACTGTCAAAATTTTCCAAATTTAATTGAAAAAGTTTTTTTTTTTCAAAATGCTGAAATTAAAAAAAACTTAGGTGAAAATTAGGTGAAAACAATTCTCTACAAAATGGACAAATTTTTATCCAAATCTAATAGATAATTTTTATGATTCTCAAAGTGGTGTAATTTTAAGAAAGGTTACATGAAATTTTGATTTTCATCAGTAACTCAAAATTTCTTGAAAAAAAAAGATTTTGTTGTATTTTATCAATTGATTTCTCGGAGCCAATAAATTTTTTTTATTGGCTCTGAGAAATCAATTGATAAAATACTTCAAATATTGACGGAGCAATCTACAATTTTGAAAAAAGATTTTTTTTAGACTTCTTAGGTTCATGTCAATCTTCTAGATTATTTATTCATTTTTCTTGACTATTTTTCTTTATTATGTACCAATGGGCAAATAATTGATTTTACAATTGCCCTAGAATGCATGTATAACTTCACGTCACAGATAAAAAAAAAATTGTGTAATCCAGAATATGATATGATCAATTGAAATTACTTACTTATTTTGATTTATTGAAATATTGATCAAATTACAAATTTTACTTGTTTGAATTTCATAATTTATTATAATTCTACAATTTCACAGTTTATGAGTATTTGAAATAATAATTTTCATTCATATGGAATTTATTTTGTCGCTATTTTTTAAAGCAAGAAATATTAAAATCATGAAAAAAATTATAATTTTATTTAAAAAAACATCAAATCACTTTTATTCAACATAGCAGAGTAATCAAGTAATCAAACACAAAGTAATTCTTGTTTGACGAAAAAGAAATAATTTGAAATAATGTTTCCTTGTGCTACAGAATCAACATAATTTTTTATCATTAAAATGTCACTTTTTATAAGATAAGTAAGTCAAAAATTTCACGACCCTGAAATGTACAAATTTTTTAAAATTTATTCATTGTCAAACATTTATGAAATACAAAAATTGAAATCTAATCATTTTTCATAAAACAATACCTGTTGTAATAAAATAAATATTATGGTTGTTATTATTGTGTAGGCTTTTCAATCGTTTCTTTGAATGACAAGGAATATATAAATTGTCAAATTTATTCAGAGACAAAAACTGCTCAAATCAAACAGTAATTATTGATCAGTTGCTGCAATCATGAAAAATTAAAGAGCCAGTTATCAGATCCACCTTTTTATGTGATATTGAAAGTAAATAGTTTATTACTTTTAATCTAAAATATGTATATGCAGTTTTTTATGCTAGTTTTTTATGCTAGTTTTTTTCTTATGAAATTGAAAATAATTGATCAAATCACTCGATTTTGCATTATGTTTTGGGATCTTTTAAGGGGACTCGGGAGTCATTCTCTTTTCGCCCTTTTTCCTCTCAGCTAGTCCCCATTCTATGCATCTTACTCAGACTACAGCAGGTCCTGAGTCCCCTTAATCACTACTTCTTAAAATTTGAAATTGATAAATAAGTGAGATGATAGTAGAAAAATATGTTGATTAGTTTATCTTGGAATCTTTTTTCATCTTCAAAAATCTTATTAAAATGAACTTTATTATCCTGGGTTGTCAACTATTATTGTTTTTCATTGGTTTGTTGATAACTTGAAAATGTTTTATTGAAACAGAAGAGAAATAAATATATGAGCACTTTTGAATAGCGCTTAGATGATGTACAAAAATTTGAAAAAAATTTTTGATATTCAATTCCATATTTTAAAAATAAATAGCCAATTTTGTGACAATCGACCGAAATATATCACAATAATTATAATTTAGTTGAAAAAAATTGACATTTCAGTTTCATGAATGACTGTTTGTAATGTAAAAAATACATATTACAAAATTTCATCGAATAAAATTATGTAATGTTCCACAAAACTCGATTCACAAAATACAAAAAGATTTGTTTTTCCTAGAAAAAATCTTTGTAAATTTAATTCTTGCAGATTTTGATTCAAATTGTCCAGTAGTTCATTCCCTGTAAAAATTATTATCTGAATTTTTATTCGAATGTTCTTAACGACATGAGATATAATATAATAAGTGATTCTAAATAACCCCTCGAGCTATTCAGAAAACTTTGAAGAGTTAATTCTTGACTTCAGTTAATTACGATATTTCAAATTTTGGTACACAATAAAAAAATTATACAAAATTAATTTTTTTCTAGAAAATGAAAATTTTCCACATTTTCGACATAAAGTGTCTATTAGTTGGTAAATTTTTTAAAAAATTTCTATTTTGAAACAGAAACAGTTCTTCTTAAAAAAGAAAAAGAAGTGGATTTATTTCTAGAAAATGTTCTAAAACTGTACAAAAACAATACAATAATCTTTTTCAAATAACTCTTGAGCTATTAGAAAAATTGAAAAATTTTATTTTTTATTTTTCATCTAACAATTTTGTATCTCTTAACTTCAATCATGGACATATAGAAGGTGTGTATGAGCCAAGCAGCTGTAAAAAAAGAAGATACATTAGAGGATTTTTCATGATCGAATATCGAAGGATTTTTACTTATTTTTGAAATCATAATGTAATAAAATATGATTTTTTTTCTATTAAATTTCCTACAAAATGAATTTTTTTTGTATAGAACTGAAGCAATAGTTGTTGTCAAAATTACCATTATAAAAAAAAATTCAAGATCAAAAAATGAAAATATTGATATATTAATAACCGATTTTGTATATCTTAATTTCTTTGAATAACAATATCAATTATATTAGTGAAAGAAAAACAAAATATTTCAAGTTCTTCAAATCAGTGACATTGTAAAATGTGTAATCCATACTGCAGCATTTCATTAGATAACAGTCTTCCTAGGAAGCTTGGTTAACAAAATAATGAAGGATTTTTAATTTTATAAGCACTTTTGAAAAGCCTTTGATTCATTCGAAAAAATTTAAGAATATTATTTCATTTTACGTATGAGAGGTTGAGAGCAAAAGACAAACTCGTAAGAGACAGATAGAGTGGCAACTCCATATTTTCTATCTCTAACTGGTTTGTTTTTTGCTCTCAACCGCTATAAATATTAATTTGTTACCAACAAATTCTTTATACCTCAACTTTGATAAATAACAATTACAATAATATTAGTAAAAGAAAAACAAAAAAATTCAAGTTCTACGAATCAGTAACCTTGTAAAATTGAAAATCCATAATGCAGCATTTTATTACATAACATTAGATAATAGTCTCCCTATGAAACGTGGTTCACAAAATACTGGAGGATTTTTAATTTTTTGAGCACTTTCGAATAGCCTTCAATTCTCTTAAAAAATTTAAGAATGATATTTCATTTTACATAAAAAAATTAATTTATTACTAATCAATGTTTATACCTCAGCTTTGATAAATAACAATATCAATAAACTCAGTAAAAGAAAAAAAAAACGAAATAATTCAAGTTCTGTGAATCAGTGACCTTGTAAAATGAAAAATCCGTAATTCAGCATGTCATTAAATAACAGTCGCCCTATGAAGCTTAGTTAATAAAATACTAGATGATTTTTTATGTTTTACACACTTTCGAATAGCCTTTGATTAATTAAAAAAATTTGAGAATATTATTTGAGTTTACTCGTAATTATTGATTTATTACTCACTAATTTTTTGTATCTAAACTTTTATAAATAACAATATCAATAATCTCAGTAAAAGAAAAACTAAATAATTTAAGTTCTGGAAATCAGTGACCCTGTAAAATGAAAAATCCATACTGCAGCATTTCATGAGATAACGCTTGATATCAATCTCCCTTTGAAACTCGATTAAAAAAATAGCAGAGAACTTTTTACCCCTCACCTTGAAAGTAACGAGAAATCGATCGATTTCCTGTGATTTTTTTTCTATATTTATATAACGCTCTTTTGTCGTCGCATTTCGATAATGGATAATGATGTAAAACGCTTGGGCGTTGGGGTATTTATAGAAATGGTGGAGGCTATGAAGAAAGTCGCTTCCCTCGACGTGGAGCTCACCGTGGAGGAGAGAAACTTGCTTTCGGTCGCGTACAAAAATGTAATTGGCGCGAGGAGAGCTTCCTGGCGAATAATCTCCAGCATCGAGCAGAAGGAAGAGAATAAGGGAGCCGAAGAAAAATTGGAAATGATCCGCCAATATCGATCTCAAGTAGAAAAAGAACTCAGAGATATTTGCGCCGATATTCTTGGAGTTCTCGACAAACATCTCATCCCCTGCGCCTCGACTGGCGAGTCCAAAGTTTTCTACTACAAAATGTAAGTTGCTTTTTTCATATGAAAAAATTAATTTTTCTTTCCTAGAGTTTCAGGGTCGTTGACTGGGATTTTTTTGTTAAGGAAACAGACAATTTTAAATGATATATAAATTGAATAAAGTATTTTTTCCCATGCATCCACAAAAAAGGCCACTTTTTTGCATGGAATGTGGGAACAAAATCCACTTTTTGGGGTACTCACTAATAAGTCATTCTTTCCTAGGGAAATATTAATAAATCACTGATACGAGGTAAGAAAAGAAAAAAAAAACACAGATATGAAGGAAGAATAATTGTCTCGGAGAATTTTGACGTATTTACCACCGCAAACTTAATGTGTTTTTAGAAACATGCGCGCAGCCAACTTCACACGACCCGTGTTCGTAACTTTCAATCTTAGTTCCTTTTCTAGCGCTCAATCAAACATAAGTCTGTCCTTGTTTAGTACTACCGAGTTACGAACACTGCACGCGACTCAACACGACTGCCATACTCAC